>JASDQU011311991.1:13962-24970 GCA_032191745.1 Picea mariana
TTTGTCCCAACCCATACAAATTTCTCTCCTTTGGATTTCTTGCTTGACTCACAAACTTCTCCAAGATGATTGTACTCATCCCCCACGTGCCCAATAAATTTGGGATGTGACCACTCACACCCACCCTCTTACATGTATTCAATGATTGGCTTTGGGAACACTCAATAAGAAATTAAAAGGTTCATATACAAATAGAAAATTCAGGAAAATGGGTTGAATTTATATACATGGGTAATCCCCCCCTTGGACCCCTCTTGGACATTATCCTAGACACTCCCCTCTCTTATGTATTAATTCATCCTCCATATCTTGTCCATGTCTCCTTAGTAGTTGACATCAAATTTTATTATTAAGACATAGAAATACAATTCTCATATTACATTTCTTTGGTTGTAACCACATATTATATCTACATTAAGCATAATCAAACTAGGGATTATAGTGGGGATGTTAAATTCCCCCTCCCATACAATTGTGTGCCATTCTCGGTGCACACTATGCTGATATACATATATAAAAATTTACATCACAATACTTAGAAAAATAAAATTCTGCAATATTACAACTCCAACAATAGTTCCATCCATAATCTCCTATTCCTCTCAACTCGCTAACCCAAGGAATGCACCATTTATTTATCAGGAATATCCCAAGGGATATATCATCCGTTTATTAGGATTAACCCAAGGAATGAGCCATTCTTTTATTAGGGTTCCAAACATAGTTGTCTAGGACTTTGATATGTGGTTCCAAAATTCTAACTCCTCAAAATGGAATCTTTCATTATGATTTCTTCAAAACTGTCAAAAATGTTTGTGTATTCCTCCCTCATGTTTTCTTCATGCTCCCATGTAGCATATTTAGGACCATATTAGGTCCATTGAACATTTATTGACCCTATGGATTTGTTCCTGAGCACCTTGAATTTCATGTCCAAGATGCATACTAGTTCCACCCAGAAATCCCCTTCGTGCTCAAACTAGATCATATTCCAATAAATTATGTGGTAAGAGTCAGGAACATACCTTTTTAAGAATGACACATGAAATAAATTATGAACTCTCATGGATGCAAACAATTCTAGCATGTATGCAACTAACTCTATCTTTTCTAAGATTTCAAAAGGTCCACAATATCTTACTACCAACTTTGGGAAACTTTCTAATCTTATCGAACTTATTTTTTCCTTCACTTTTAAAAGCACATGTTCGCCCACTTTGAAATCTATAAACACCATGTTCTTATCTTCATACCTTTCTGCCTATCCTTGGAAGCATTTAAATTTTTTTTATCCTTGCATAAATCCTTTATCTTCAATATTGGCACACTTGTTAATATGTCTTTCAGTTTTTGAATCTCTCTTCACACTTGGGTGTCCATTCAAATTTCACTCCCTTTTTTTGCAAGGAAGTGATTGGACTCATGATTTTTGAAAACCATTTTAAGAATCTTCAGTAATAACTAGAAAGACCCATGAATGATCTAACCTCCATCACATTCTTCGGTCTTGTCCATCATATAATGGTCTCTATCTTCTTAGGATCCACTATTATCCATTTTTCTGAAATTATATGCCCCAAGTAGTGAATCTTATTTTGATAAAAGATGCACTTACTTATCTTAGCATACAAATTATTCTCTTAAAACTTGCAACAACACTCTCAAATGTTTCTCGTGTTCCTCTTCTGACTTAGAATATATGAGTATGTCATATAGGAATATAATTACAAACTTTTCCAAGTACTCCTTGAACACTCCCTTCATCAAACACATAAAGATTATTGGGGCATTTGATAGACCAAATGGAACTACTGTGAATTCATAATTCCCATATATTTTCCTGGATGATGTCTTGTTGATGTCATCTTCCTTTATCCTTACTTGATGATAAACTGATTTGAAGTCAATATTGGAAAATATTCTTGCACCTTTTAGTTGATTAAACAAATCATCAGTTCCTGGAAAGGGATATGTGTTCTTTATGGTGACCTTATTCAGCTATCTGAAATCAATACACAACCTTAAGGCTCCATCTTTATTCTTCACAAAAATAATTGGGGCTCCCCAAGGTGACACACTTGGGTGTATATATGACTTCCTTAACAATTCTTCAAGATGCATCTGCAACTCCTTTAGCTTTTGTGTGCCCATTCTGTAAGGTGTCTTGGACATTTTGGCATCTCCTAGCACCAAATCGATAGAGAAATCAATATCTCTCTTTGGTAGAAATCCTAGGATTTCCCTAAAAACATCTTCAAAATCCCTCAAGACCGGATGGTCTTCAATACTTTCCACTTTATCCTTGGGTGCCTCTTCCATATAGGCTACAAAAATATGACATCCCTTCTTGAAACTCTTTTTCAACTCCATAGTTGAAATTTTTCTAACAACTACAACTCTTTGAATGCCTTGAATCTTTCCTTGCTTCCCTTCTTCGTCAAGACATGTGATTGTCTTGTTGCAACAATCTACGACAACATGATGTTTTTCCAACCAATCCATGACAATTAGACAACCATATGAACCCAATGGTATGATTTTTACATCTACCTTTGTGTTGAGTCCATTCATGTGTATCGAACAATCTTCGACCAGTTCATTGATA
Source organism: Picea mariana (assembly GCA_032191745.1). Lineage (NCBI taxonomy): Eukaryota > Viridiplantae > Streptophyta > Pinopsida > Pinales > Pinaceae > Picea > Picea mariana. The sequence continues at coordinate 16,568 of JASDQU011311991.1, forward strand.
TTTCTCGTAGCTCTTGTGGCTAATTGGACTAAAAAATATTTCTTATGCTTGCTTCTTTGCAAGTGAAATATTTCAACAATGTTAGAATTTATGTAATTGTGGCTAGCTCCAGAATCAATCAAAATTGCTATGGGATGGTTATCAATCTTATCTTCCACTTCAATCATCAGGAATTGATATTTTTCTTGCTTGTTCTCCAGTGTTGCATAAATAATTGGCATGCTTCCTCCCATGTCTTCCACTGTTTCATCATTTTTAATTTTGTAGACAATCCTCATTCTTTCTCCTTTGTGAGGGAATTCCCTATATAAGTGATTTCTCTCAAATCCCCAACATTGCACAGGCTATTGCATTGGCATTTTCACAAATGAATCTATCATCTTATGCTCATTTTGGGTTGATTGACCTTATTCATTTGCTTGAGTGTTCTTATTGAAAAAGGGTGTCTTAAAACCTTTCTTCCTATGATCCTTTTTCCCTTTGATCTTGTCATTCCAATCCTTTTGGAAACCTCACCTTCCTCTACTTTTCTCATAAATGTGCCTCTCTCCTTATGGATTCCTCCAAAGTTTTTGGGTTATCATATTGAATCTTGTCACTGTAGAAAGAGGGTAACCCACTTATAAAAAAATGGATTTTGACCTTATCATCTTTGATGAAGTCAACATAATTCAACAATTCAAAGAACCTGTTTTCATATTCCTCCATTTTCATGGTTCCCAACTTGAGTTCAAAGAAATATTTCATCTTTATTTCATAATAATGTTCAGAAAAATATTTCTCTTGGAAATATCCTTTGAACTACCTCCATGAGATCCTCTTCTCATTAAGGTTCTTGGCTTGCTTAAGTTGATCCCACCATATGGTTTCCTTTCCTTGCAAGTGGTAGGTTGGAATTCTAGCTTCTACCCTCGAGAGGTAATCATGCAACTAGAAATATTTCTTCATTTCTAATATCTAGTCCTCGACCTCTTCTACCTTCCTGTTCTCACCATTGAAAGTTGGTGTCTTGATATTCTTGAGCTTTCCATGCAATATGTCTATCTTAGACCTTATTCTTTGTCTCTTAATAGGAGACACCGTTGGGCTGCTCCCTGTCCCTGAAATTGCATGATTTATTCTAGTGGACTACTTTGGAGAAATATGACGCCTGCTCAAGATTCTTGACTACCTATCATTTCCATGATCACCCCTTTTTCTATGGGTTCTAGATGTTGTCACTTGTCTAGCACTAGCTTCAAGATTTGTGTCAGAGTCCTTGTTTAATTGATTATTCAACATTTTTATGATCCGAAGCATCTCCTCCCAAGCCTTCATAATCCTTTCATTATCATCTCTATATCTCTACACTTCTCTATGTAGACTTCTCATAGTGACATGCTCCTTCCTATATCTTCTTCCATTTGACTCTGTCTCAACATTTCCCATGCTGAAATGCAGACCTATGATCTCTTCCCCGTGGTTTTAAGATCCCTGAGCATCTTGCATAACTCTAGTCCTCATATAATAACCAAAATTCCCTTCATGTACCTCTATTTCTGCAAGAAACTTGCATGTAATAATTATTGTTAGAACTTGATTATCATAAAACATTTCATGCATTAGAATACTATTTATTTTTTCATCAATTTATGAAGGAAAATTTACTCCAATTCAAATTTTGATTCCTTAGATTCATTCCTCTCTAAAAAAACTTTCCAAGAATTGCACTCATGCCTCATTATGAGTTGTGAGAGAAAAATTACGACATTTACATGCTACAATTTCCACTCTTTTACTGCTGCAAAAATATCTTTATTAATTTCTAAGAAATTTTAGTGCCCAATTCAAAATTTTGGTTTAATATATGTCTTATACTCCTCAAGAACTTCCCAGTGACTATTTGTTTTCTCAAATACAATCTATGAGATGAAAGTTAGGGTCTAAATAAGTTTAGGTTGTTTTACCCAACTCCTCCCTGTATGATACAGGTGACACATTTCTCTTCCTGCACATTTTTAGGTACCCATAACCAAAATATGGTTCCACCGCTCACTTCTATGGATCATAAGATTTCCACTAGTTTCTCATGTGCCCCAAACAGACTTCTAAGTAGGGATTTATTCCCTCTAGAAGTAAATTTGTGTCAAAATTTTACCACTACTGTTTTGGCTGTAATTTTCTCATATGAGCTCCATTTTGTGAATCATTTAGTTCATTGGATAGATCTCTCTATGTTATTTTATTTGAGCTACAAAGACAAATTGTAACTTGGTATACTTTTTTCTTGTGGGTTTTGATTGGATAAAAATGTCGTTTAGACCCTAAAAAATTCCTTACAAATTAATCACCTTCAAAAATATGAAAAAATCAGATTTTCATATAAAATTGATTGTTTTACTGCTGTAGAAACCCTTTAAATATGAACCATCGATATGACATCATGTGCAATATGAATCGTTGATCTGACTGCATCAGTCATCGATGACCAACACTCTCCTTTGACATGCACAATACTTTCCCCAAACCACTGACTTGATCGTCGATCATCAACCCAACTCCTCGACGCCTCATTTGCACACAACACTAAACTGGCTGACCTGATCGTCGACCATCGATGATATTCTTTGGTGAATGAAACTCCTTACCGATTCAGCTGACACCCAGCTGTCAAACCATCAGAAATGAATGATCCACGATGACTCATCAAATGAAAACACTTCTTCAATTTGTCCAACCCAATCGTTGACCATCGACCATATCTGTTGGAAAATGTGGAAACTACTGACATGGAATGTAACATGGATGTTGATTTGGCATGAAAAGTCATCCCGAAGTTTTAACTTGGATGATGTGGCATGACATGTGGATGTTAATGTGGCATGACATGTGGATGTTGACGTGGCATGACATGTCATCACCATATTCCCTCCATCGACCATCGAACAATTATCTTTGATGACCTGAACACCTTACCCAATTATCGATGCATAACCACCGACCGATCGGTCCACTGATGATCCATTTTCCTTGATTTGAAACACTTCACTGAATCAGTCGATGCTCGACCATGGATCCATTAGTCATCGACGATCTTCCTTGGTGCTTGAAAATACTTCATTGGATTCGAACGGCGCATGATTATTAGACATTGGTGGTCATATATGTCTTCCGAATGAACCAAACTCTTCATCATTTTGGCCGACCTGACCATCGGTCATCGTTAATTTATTTCGGAAAATTTCCACACTTATAATTTTTTTACCAAAATCCCCTGATGAATCTTAATCGTTGATATATTAGTGAAACTGATCTTGGCCATTGGTTCTGTTCCATTCTCCCAACGACCAAAATGAACAAAAAACATCAATCCGATCCATTTTCCCAACTGTCGAAAATGAATCTTGGCCATTGATTCGCTAAACTTCTTACAACTCTATAGCAGCCATTAAAACTTGAAATTTGACCATTTCAAGTTGAGTTTGGCTCAACAACTCACAAATTTACTCCAATAAATTTATTTAACATATATGAGTCACTCAAACTCGAATTTTACTCACGAATTTGGGGATTTCCCTCAAATTTCTCTCTATTTTTCCCCAAATTTGTCACAGACAAGTCTACAACATTGTTTTTTTCTCAAATTCACACGGTTTCGAGCCCATACAAGCTCGGTGTTTGAACCAGGTGTTATGATACCATAATTTAATGTCCCCCAACCCATCCCAGGAAAACTACAATGCAAAATACTTACAAAAAATGAATTTTGTGTTAACTAATTTAATTCTTTCACAATTAACTGATTTCCTATAGCTTTGAACTACGAATTAAAACTAGATTTAGCTATTGTTCACTACCATTTAATTGATTCATCTACAAAAAAACAAAATAGACATGAATGCAAATAACAAATTTTATTACAACAACATATAAAATATGTTCTCAATTACAAAGATCATGCACTACCATTTAACTCATAAATGCAAGACACAAAACATATAAACAATTATCTTTTAACAATGGTTGTGAAACCAACTACTTGGGATGGATGTTCCACCCAACCGTAGATTGATTGTTCCAAATACAAATATCTAGTCACCCCCAAGATGATGCTAGTAATCCACAAAAGAGGGTGGTTTCTCACAGTCCATTCACAACTAAAAAAAAATCACAACCCACTAGTATTTTCCTACATCTATCCCGATTTTCTAGAATCTCTCTTCCTCTTGACATGCTCAACCCAAGGAATGTACCCTTCAATGATATCATTCCCTCGAGAGTCCCATTCATTTATCAGGGTCTCTCTGGAACATGTAGCTCAAAATATCTCAGCTAAAAACTCAAGGGAAATTTATTTTAGGAAAACCACCAACAAACACTTGTTGTTATAGTGCAACTCACCTAGGATTTCACTCTTAAGGCCTGATAATGCAACTCGTGTATGAATTCGACCAAAAATCACTCTCTTTATTATTCAAAATTGACACAATCACATTGAAAACCCCAAAGGGCTCACCATTCGTTAGATCAACGGGTGCACGGAGATCGAAGGCCTTTGTGGATTGCAGAGACCCAACTTGCTCATATTTTAATCCATCACTTGAATTACACAATCAAAGTTGTGGGATTGTAGTGGATCAAACACAACCATTGATCTCTTGATTGGGGAGATCCAACTGTATTGACTAATTACGAGAGTAGAATTAACGCAATGTTTAATCCTCCCTTCATGCTCCGCAATCAATCTCTTCCCTTGATATGGAACTTGTTATCCAATGGTGACGAATTGAATTGATCGTTGACCAGTCCTTCAATGGATCGAACAGTTGGTGTTGTTCAATGTGAGAGATGAATGGTTCATGTTCTTCCTTCTGTGACAATCACTCCCCTTGTGCAGAGCTTGACTTTATCCTTGCATATCAACTCACGAGTTTATTTTTCAACACTCAGAAGGAATTCTCTTGTTCTATCATGGATGCATAGATTAACACCAAAGGATTAATTAGAATTTTGTAAACAGAGATCACTCAACTTTACGATAACTACAGATATACACACAATGATCTGAAGGTGAATTAATTCACTCTCTGGTATGTCAATTCAAATTAAAACACATTCAGAACCATTTTTTCATCCTCTTATATCCAAACAAAAAATAAATCAACCAACCAACCCTTCACTCAATACAATTACACATTTTTAAGCTCGATTGAGCCTGGGTTGTTTTCAACAACTTGATCACTAAAAATTCTCTAATCATCTATAGTTAAGACACTTTCCAACCTCCTAGCTAACAGAAAGATCCTTGATGCCTTATAGAGGTATTCGAGAGATTTATTACATAAAAAAATGAAAAATTAGGGAACCAACTCCCTTATTAAAGGTTTTTTACCTTTTGAGTCAAAAGATATCAATTGGTTCAGATGCTCCTGCATCAAACTCCAGGGGAAGAAAAGAACTGTTGATCGTGTATTCAGGATCAACATGATACTTCTGCACCTCTGTTGTTGTCATCAAAGTAGAATCCTCTACTAGCTAACCTTTCCATTTCACCAAATACTGAAATTATTCTTTTCCTCTGGTCTTCTTTGTCATCCTTTTGTCCAATTTTTTCTCAATTTCTCATTGTGTCTTCTTAGTTAATTTTTCTTTCCATTCAATCTGATTTTCCTCACCTACAGGTTCATCTATTGTTCCACTGTCTTATTCCTTGAAGGGATACAAGTCTACCACATTGAATATTGGAGATATTCCAATGTCATCTGGAAGTTCCACCTCATATGCATTTGCAGAAAATATCCTCAGTATTCTGCAAGGCCCAATTTTCTTTGGCTTCACCTTGTTATATGTCCCTATAGGAAACCTTTCCTTTCTCAAATATACCATGACCAAGTCACCAAACTGAAAATCCACTTGCCTTCTTTTCATATCATCTCTTTTCTTATATCTTCCACTACTCTCCTGTAGTTTTTTCTTGACATTCTCTTGCATTTCATGTATGCTGACTGCAAAATCTTCACCACTAGAAATCCTCATTTCTTTCTTTCCCATATTTCTCAATTCATATACTCCCCTTGGATGCATTCCATAAACTATTCGAATGGAATCATACATGTACTTCTATTTGGATAATCATTATATAGAAATTTTGCTTGGGAAATAAATTGATCCCATTAATTTGGGTTCTCATACACCAAGCTTCTCAAACTATTCCCTAAACTTTTGTTTACTACCTATTTTTTCCCATCAGTCTGAGAGTGATTTGTTGAACTGAAGTTAAGGTTTGTACCCAACTTCCTCCATAAATTACCTACAAACTTGGTATCTCTATTAGAGAAAATGCTTATAGGTATTCCATGCAACCTTACTACTTCTGAGAAAAACAAATTTGCAATGTTAGTTGCATCATTAGTCTTTTTACAAGCAATAAAATGAGCCATTTTTTAAAATCTATCTAACCCAACATAGATAGAATCATTTCCCTTCTGATTTTTTGGTAAACCTAAAACAAAATCCATGTTGATAGAATTCCAAGGTCTATTTGGGATAGGTAAGGGCTGATACAATCCTGTGTTTTGACTCCTCCCCTTTGCATGCTGACAGATCCTACACTTCTCCACAAATTTCTTTACATCATTCTTCATTCCTGGCCAATAATAAAAATTACTTACCTAAGCATATGTCTTGTCTTGACAACCCTTCACTATGATTTTCCTTTATCAAATTTTCCCTCATGGAACACTTAGGTATCCATAGCTAACTATTTTTGAACAATAGACCTTCTTGCAACATGTAGTCTAACCATTGATCTCTATTGTGGTCAACGGGGTTTTCACAAGATGCATAAATTTTCTGCAAATAGACATCCTCTTTATACATTTCTACCAATTTATCAAATCCTAAAGTGTTGACTCTAACTTCTTGTAAAATTAAATTTACTTTGCTCAAAGCATCAACAACTCTATTAGATTTTCCGCTTATATGTTTGATCACAAAAGTGAAACCTTCATAAATTCCACCCATTTAACATGTTTTTGGTTCATCTTGTGTTGACTACTTATAAACTGCAATGCATGATTATATGTATATAAAATGAATTATTTAGGCATTAAATAATGCCTCCACTTCTTAAGTTCTTGGAAAACTGCATAAAAATCTTTATCATATGAAGAATATTTCTATTTTTCCTCATTCAAATTTTCACTAAAGTATGCAATAGGTCTCTACTCTTGACTCAATACAACCCTTATTGTTTTCCCACTAACATCAATTTCAATTTGGAAAGTTTTATCAAAACTTGGTAAAGCCAAAACAAGTTTTTCAGTGATATTTTTCTTCAATAATTTGAAACTCCTATCAGCTACTTCAGCCCATTTAAATGGTTGCCTACTCTCTTTGAAAGTCTCAATTATGGGTGCACAAATCTGACTGAAACTTCTAATAAATTTCCTGTAAAAACTTGCAAGACCATGAAATATTCTTACCTCATATACACTTCTTGGAGTTGGCTAATCAATAATTTCCTGTACCTTTTCTGGATCCATCTTCAGGCCTTCTTTAGAGACTACAAATACCAGATATATCAGCTCCTTCTTCATGAAACTACACTTCTTCAAATTTATCAACAACTTTTCCTCCTCCAGTTTACTCAAAACCATCTTAAGATGTTTCAAATGCTCCTCTTCAGTCTCACTGTAAATTAGAATGTCGTCAAGATAAACATTAACAAATTTCCCAATGTATTCCTTCAGTACTTCAATCATTAATCTCATGAATGTACCTGATGCATTTGAGAGTCCAAAGGATATCACCAACCACTCATACAAACCATTGTTTGTTTTAAATGTAGTCTTCCATTCATCCCTCTCTCTAATCCTTATCTGATGATAGCCACTTTTTAAATATATTTTTGAAAAATATCTTGAACCAGATAAAAAATCCATCAAATCATGAATTCGGGATAAGGGAAACCTATACCTGATAGTAATCTTGTTGATAGCCTTGTAATGAATACACATGTTCCATCCTCCATCCTTTTTTAGGCTAATCATTATTGGTACTACATGTGGAGTCAAGCTTTCCTTCACCAGTCCTTTATCCAACAATTCCTGCACCTACTTCTTAATTTCCTCATTTTCTTGAGGGGCCAATACATAAGATTCTTTGTTATGAAAACTTGCTCCATGTATCAGATCAATATGATGACTGATAAATCGCACAAGTGGTAATGCATTAAGTATTTCATCTACTATAATATCAACAAACTCATCAAGCATACCTTGAACTTCTTCAGGAAGATCATTTAAATTTGTAGTAGTAAATATTACCTTTGACTTACCAATTAGAGAAAAATGTAACTCCTCATCTTTCTTAACTCCTTGCAATGGTTATTTTCCACTCATCAATAAAATACTAGAACTAATT
>JASDQU011311992.1:30258-40838 GCA_032191745.1 Picea mariana
AAGGTAATTAACATAGGAATAAACATGTAGCCTCTCAAGCCCCCTCTCTTGTGGAATCATAGCCCCCTATAACTGTAGTCCTTGTCTGTCTAGCAGCCAACGATGTGTTTATTATTAATAATGATCAAAGCATTACATTTCCTTGCGCATACTGGCCCTTTAAATAATTGTTTGGACAATCAGGCCTCTCAACATTGTAACATTACATTATTTAAAATGGGGGTTCACAACCTCGGGTGTTACATTCCCTCCCCCTTATTTTGGCACTGTCCTCAGTGCATATACAAAATAGAGATCAAAATCTCAAATTTATTCAAAAATCTGTGGGTACTCTACCCGCATGGCATCTTCATGCTCCCAGGTAGAATCTTCAGGACCGTAGCAGATCCACTGAACTTTTACCAGCTCTATAACTCGATTCGAGAGCATTTTTACCTTTCTGTCCAATACCCGTGCTGACTGAACCTGAAAGTCTGCCTCCGTCTCTACCTGAATCAGATGCCAATCAATAACATGGTTAGGATCATGTACACATTTCTTTAGTAAAGAAACATGAAATACATTATGCACATTCATGGAAGCAGGTAATGCAAGCATGTATGCAATTGGCCCTATTCTGTCCAATATTTCAAATGGACCATAGAATTTGGTTGCCACGTTTGTACAACTACCCAATTTCAAAGAGCTTCTCTTGGGCTTCACTTTCAAAAGTACATGCTCCCCTACTTTAAATTCTCTAGTTGTCCCCTTCTTGTCTACATAAACTTTCTATCTATCCTGAGCTGCCTTTAAATTCAACTTAATATTGACCACCTAGTCTTCCATTTCCTTGAGCAACTCCGGCCCAAGTACCACTCTATTTGTTGGGTTGTCCCAGCTCATTAGAGTATTGCATTTCCTACCATACAAGGCTTCAAATGGGCTCATTCTCAATGAATCTTGATACCCATTGTTATATGCAAACTCAACCAAGTGTAAGTAATCTTCCCACTTAGATGGCTTATCCATCACATACATTCTCAACATGTCTTCAATTATTTGATTGACTCTCTCTGTTTGCCCATCTATTTGGGGGTGATATGATGTGTTAAAGTTTAGATTTGTGGCAAATCCTTTAAACAATCCCCTCCAGAAGTTGGAGGTAAAATTTGTATCTATGTCTGAGACAATTGTCCTAGGTATCCCATGCAACCTAGCAATTTCATTCATGAAAATTTTTGCAATATTAGCCGTTGTATGCGTTGTCTTCACAGGTACAAAATGAGAAGCCTTTGTTAATTTGTCAACCACCACCATGATTTAATCATGTTGCTTATTCGTTCTGGGTAATCCTGTGATGAAAGACATGGTGATCACTTCCCATTTCTTCTCTGGAATTGGCAATGGCTACAACAAACCCGCTGGCTGCCTATGCTCAGCCTTCACCTTCTGACATTCCATACATCGAGCGATGTAATCAACAACATCCTTCTTCATCCCTGGCCAAAAGAACCGTCTTCTTACTGCTGTAAGTGTTTTCTGGTAACCGGGATGCCCAACATAAGGAACATCAAGCATTTCCTTCAGTACCACATTCCTCAGTTCTCCAGAACTAGGAACATAGATTCTATTTTTATGCATGAGTAATTCATATTCCTTTATCTCATACTCCTTTATTTTCTGCTGCACATCTTCTTGCTGTAAGTTTTCCTTTACTTGCAGGTAATGTTGATCTATAACTAGACCATCTAAAATTTTTCTCTTCTAGTCTGACTGATGCATACTGATAGCAGTAGCATGCATGAGATGCACTCTCCTACTAAGTGCATCAACAAATTTATTCTCCTTTCCCTTGATATGCTTGATATCAAAGTCATACTCACTTAAAAATTCCAGCCATCTTGTTTGCCTAGCATTCAAGGTCGACTGTTCAAAAAGATACTTCAGACCAATGTGGTCTGTTATTAATTCAAATTTCTTTCCCATGAGATAATGCCTCTACATCCTCAAGGCGTGAACAATGGCAACAAGTTCCAAGTCATGTGTGGCATGGTTCCTCTCATGTTCCTTAAGCTTTTTGGATTCATATCCAATGACATGTCCATTTTGCGTGAGGACTCCCCCAAGTCCTTCCTTACATGCGTCTGTACATACCATAAAACTTTCATTTGGGTCAACAATCTTTAACACAGGTGCACTAGTAAGTAATTCCTTCAACAAATTAAAATTATTTTCACACTTTAGTGTCCATTCAAATTTAGTTCCCTTCTTTTGCAAAGAAGTGATGGGATGATAAATCTTAGAGAACCCTACTATGAACCTTCTGTAGTAGCCAACTAATCCCATAAAAGATCTTACGTCTGACACATTTCTAGGTGTTGGCCACCCTCTAATGGCTTCGATCTTCTCTGGATCTACTGCTATGCCCTGCTCTGAAATAATGTGTCCCAATATATGGATCTGCTTTTGATAGAAAGAACACTTATTCAACTTGGCATACAACTGATGTTCTCTCAGTACTTGCAATACCAATATTAAGTGATGTTCATGCTCCTCTTCAAACTTAGAATAGATAAGTATGTCATCCAGGAATACTATGACAAACTTGTCTAAATAATTTCTGAATATGCCATTCATTAAGCACATGAAGACAACTGGTGCATTGGTCAGTCCAAATGGCACCACTACAAATTCATAATGCCCATACTTGGTCCTAAAGGATGTCTTATGAATGTCTTCTTCCTTGATTCTTACCTGATGGTATCCTGCCCTCAGGTCAATCTTTGAAAATATCTTTGCTCCTCTTAGTTGATCAAAGAGGTCATCAATTTGGGGTAGCGGATACTTGTTCTTTATAGTGTACTTGTTCATCTGTCAGAAGTCAATACACAGGCTCAAGGTTCCATCCTTCTTTTTGAAAAAAAGTACTGGTGCTCCCCAAGGTGAAACACTTGGACGTATGTACCCTTTCTTCAACAATTCCTCCAACTGCATTTTTAATTCCTTTAACTCTGGTGTGCTCATTATGTAAGGTGTTTTTGACACCAGAACAACTCCTGGCACTAAATCAATTGAGAAATCTATCTCCCTTATTGGTGGCAATCTGAGTATTTCTTGGAATACATCCTCAAATTCCTGTAGTACTGAAAAATATTCAAGACTTGGCCCCTTCATATTATCTGGCTCTTCCACATGAGCTGCATACAATTGACATCCTTTTCTAAAACATCTTTTCAGCTGTAAGGCCGAAATATCCCTTATAGAGATGGGTCTTGGAACTCCTTTCACAGTGCTCTATTTTCCATTTCCATCAAGACATGTAAATGTCTTGTTATGAAAATCTAGGACAACATAATTCTTGTCCAACCAATCCATCCCAATCAGAACATCATAAGACCCCAGTGGTATGATATTTAGGTCAGTACTAGTATTCACGCCATTAAAACTTATGGAACAACTTCTGACCATATCATGGATTCTTCTTTTGGTTCCAGTGGCTAACTGCACCAAACTTGCTTTTCCAAGTTTACTTTTCTCCAAAGGTAATCTATCCACTATCTTAGGATCAATGTAGCAATGACTTTCTCCTGAAACAATCAAACTAACAACAGGTTGATTTATGATCTTACCTTCCACCTCGATCATATTGGATTGGTACTCTGCTTATGGATCCTTTAAAGTTGTATAGATTCTTCCCATATCTTTGGCCGTTGTAGCCTCTTGGATGTTGTGCACAGTCCTCACTCTGTCTTTTCTATGTGGGCAATCCTTGTACATGTGATCTTCCTTGCATCCCCAACATTGGATTGGTGGTCTTTCTCTTTTTTCTTGAAATCTCCCTTAGCGTATTGATCTTGATGATTTCTATTAGGCTCATTCTTATTGAAGGGAGGTTTGAATCCTTTCCTCCTCTAATCAGACTTCACATTTTTTTTGTCCTTCCAAGATTTCTACAAGGATTCTCTTCCATGGCCTTGTTCATATAGGTATTTAACCTTCCTGATGGCCTTAGTCAAGGTATTAGGTTCATCATACTTGATCTTTTCCTTATAAAAGACTGGCAATCCACTTATAAATCTTTATATTTTTTCTTTCTCATCACCAATGAACTTGGCATATTTTAACAATCCCAGGAACTTCTTCTCATACTCTGCCATAGTCATGCTTCTAACCTGAGTTCAAAGAACTCTTGCATTTTCTTGTCATAGAAATGCTCTGAGAGGTACTCCTTCTGGAAATACTTCTTGAACTGTTTCCAAGTGATCCTACTTTCATTAACATGCTCCACTTGCTTCAGTTGGTCCCGCCACATTACAACTTTCCTGTGTAAATGGTAGGTGGTAATCTTGGCTTCTAGGTTTGATGAATAGTTATGCAACTAAAAATATCTCTGGAGCCCAAGAAACCATGCTTCGACATCATCTTCCCTTTCTCTTTCACCATCAGAGGAAGGTGGCTTGAGCTTCCTCAACTCTCCTTGCAAACTATCTAGCTCTTGTTTCCTTCTTTGTTGCCTGATAGGGGACACCTCTGGACTACTTACAGATTCATTTGATGCATAAAGTCTTCTTTCTGAGTAAGGAGGTGAGTGGTGTCCATGAGCCCTGCTAGCACTTCTGGAATAACCAACTCTTTTATGACCATTTCTCCTTTCATGGCACCTGCCTTCTTCCTCCTGTATCGAGTTTGATCCCTTCTTCATTTGCCTCTGCAACTGATTCAAGCTTTGCAACACTTGAGCATTTATCTGAATTTTCTCTCTCATCAGTCTCTCATTGTCTGCTTTGTAGCTTTGCACTTCCATCTTCAAGCTTCTTACCGTTTCTAATAATGTTTCCTTCTCTCCTTTTCCCTTGCGTCCATTGGACTCTGTCTTTGCATTACCAACTCTGGTATTTTGGCCTTTGGCCTCCTTATCATGACTGGAGGCTCCCTCACCTTCTTCCATTTCCTCAATACGCATCCTGATCTAATGTGCTTAAGCCCCTTAACTATGCAAAATGTGCAAGCGACCATTTTGTTAGAATTATGCATATGATAAACAAAATTGCCAAACCATGCTACATGTCTCTTTATTTTTTTTTTGTTCATGGATACCATATCCCCATTCTCCTAAAATAACAGTGTCATGCTATCCTTGGTTGACACAGAATTTCATCCTACGCAGGCACTTCCTTCAAACCACCTTCCCAGGTGACCACAACTAGAAACCGTGGCTAAATCCTTCCTTAGCACATTTCTGTCTCAAAGACAACCAATTCAACCCTTAGCCCTCTATCCTTTAGCTCTCAATCTGTATATGACCACTGCCATGACCCTACGCTTAGATGAAATTTTTTTTGTCCAGAGCTTCTAGACTTTAGAATTTTCAGTCAGGACGGGATCAACGGTCCTCGTCCTCCTTCACGATCAACGATCGAGATACACTTCGGGACTCCGCGCTTCAGGAGTCTTAACTTTTCTTGCTTGCCTCCTCCCAGAATGATTTTACCCGGAGTTCATGATCTACTGACACGTGTCTTCCCATAGATCGGTGGCTGTTAATCGCTTCGGCTCTTCGGGCTTCAGAAGTTTCAAACTTCCCTCCTGCACTTTCTCCCGGAGCACTTTCACCTGAAGTCGATGATCCTTCGACGTGTGTCTTCTGGAATCAATGGTTGGTATGTACTCTGACCTTCGATAGTTTTCAAACCAACACAAACTGTCACATCTTTCCCCTCTGGAGTGTGCAGTCTCCGGACTACATGATATGTCGCCACGTGGTGAAATGATGGAAGCGGATACATGGCCCAATAAGGTGGGTGACACATGTCACGTTCTAATCGACTTTTCAATATTCCAAATGCTCAAATCTTACTGACACATGGAACACATCCCATGTGTCAACGTCATCCCAGGTGACATCCACAAGCCACATCACTTCAGAATTCTGGGGTCCACATCACCTCTAGGTGACATCATCGTGCCCCACCACTTCAGTTCTTTGGGCTTCGGGACTTCGAGAGTTTTCATACTAGCACACTTCCATATCTCCCGAACCCTGAATTCCTGAACTAGCCAATCTGTTGCCATGTGTCTTCTTGGATCGGACGACTAAGATTCACTTTGGGTCTTCACCCAGAGTTCACGGATCTGATCCACTTGAACTCCTCAATCTGACGACTATGTTTTACTTCGGGGCTCCGGACTTCGTAGATCTCAAACTTCAACCTTTTTTCTTAAAAAAATGTTTTTGTTCGAAGCTCATGATATTCTGACGCGTGTCTCCCGCGAATCGACGACTATGATTCCTTCAGGACTCTGGACTCCGGAAATATCAAACTTCAAAAGCTATCTGGCCCTACTGGCTTTTATCCGAAGTCCTGGATCTGGCGACGTGTGGCTCTTGGTAGATTAATGGCTGAGATCCCTTCGGGTCTTTGGGTTTCAGAAATCTCAGTTTTCAAAACTTGTCTGGCCCCACTGGCTTTCATCCAAATCCCTGGATCTGGTGATGCGTGGCTCTTGGCATATCGATGACCAAGATCCTTTCGAGTCTTCGGGTTTTGGAAGTCTCAAACTTTAAACCCCCTCCTCGCTCACTTTTTCATGGAATGTTTTATCCAGAGCACGCGATCGGTGGACCGTGTCCTCCTACAGATCGACAGTTCCCAGCTACTTCGGATCTTTAGAGGTTCATTGCTCGAGTGATAAAATGTCACATCACTGCATGCCTTTCAATTTATGGGGGTGCACATCGGTGGTTTGGAGTAACCCGCTTTTTGCTCTGTAATTCTCCTGACACTGACACATAACCCCTTGGAGAAACCATGTTTTGGATTGTGGGACCGCCTTGGGAAATTAACTCCCATGCAACTCAGTTCCCTGCAATGCCTGCTGACCGTTGATCTCTCTCTCCAATGGGATCCGACGGTTGCAACCTTAACCTTGCTTCCTTTTTATTTGACGACCCTTGTTCACCTATCCTCCGATCCAACGATCTCAGATATCTCCTGATCCTACAGTGGTGATCACTCTTGAATTCAAAAGGAACGATCACGATCCTTCAAACCCTTACAAAGGATCTATGACGTTCCGTCTCCTGCGTAGCTTCTGTAACGCCATTACTCCTGAGCTTTTCAATTTCATGATCAGTTCGATCTCGACCATGAGACTCTAACCAATAGACCTAGCCCATAACGGCTCGATGTTTCAACTTGAGGATCTAATACCAATCTGTAACATACCCCGCTAGCCATAGGTCGGGGTATGCTACTTGCAAGCCCACTCTCGAACTTCTTTCTCATACCAATACCTTCGTGTTGATTACAGATGCATAAGATAAGAGAATTAACGACATGCATTGTAATATCCACCAAGCATGCATGTTCTAAAGATTCCATTAACGATAATTAAATATACAACGGAAAAACATTCATATACAGATAATAATATCACAATGGAGAGAACTTATCTTTATGAAAGATGAAACCAACTGGCTACAGACCAAGGACGTTCCACCCAACCGTATACACTACTTCTCCAAATATCAAAAATAGCATCACGCGCGAGCCAGGGCTATGAATCCACAAGGATGGTTCTAGAGTGAACTTCGCTTCCCAAACCAATCAGCTCTCAAGCTCTCACAGGCTTCCCAACACTCACAACAATCCAAGTACCCAACTCTCTTCTACCTAGCTTGCACCACCCGAGATAATGGACCTCCACCTTTCTCTGCCACGCAGTCCCTCAGGCATTCCTTCTCCTTATTCGGGCTTCCAACGCAACTGGTCCAGAATCTCAATGTTGGAACTCTCATGACTCACAACTATGAGCCATGCTGGACCTAGGCCACTGCATCTCAGACATGCAGGCCTTAAGGCATGACTGGATCACACCAGCAACCACTACAACCAACTATCCTGTGGCAAATTCTTTCGTAGTTTGGTCCTCCTTCCCGAGACCAATATGTAGGTGAGGATGGATGGAGGAGCTACGTAAGTGCATGGGAGTGCGTGAGGGTAAGAATGAGGTAACACAAAGGTGACGGAGCAGACAAGACAATGACTAACCCCACAATCGGACCAGGGGCGGGTTTAAGTATGTTTGTGGGGAAATCAAGAACCTCCCGGCCTCCCCAAGAAGCTCACGTAACCGATTCCCCTCTTTAGGAAAAAAGGTAATTAACATAGGAATAAACATTTAGCCTCTCAAGCCCCCTCTCTTGTGGAATCATATCCCCCTATAACTCTAGTTGTTGTCCATCTAGCAACCAACGATGTGTTTATTATTAATAATGATCAAAGCATTACATTTCCTTGGGCATACTTGCCCTTTAAATAATTGTTTGGGCACTCAGGCCTCTCAGCATTATAACAATACATTATTTAAAATGGGGGTTCACAACCTGGGGTGTTACACAACTGGGGAAAATGTCTCTTCAAAGTCGATTCCTTCAACCTGTGCATATCCTTTGCATACCAATCTAGCTTTGTTCCTTGTAACATGTCCATCTTCATTCAATTTATTCCTGTATACCCACTTTGTGTCGATCACATTCTTATCCTTTGGTCTTGGAACCAATTCCCAAGTGTCATTTTTGTCTATTTGATCCAATTCTTCATCCATGGCCTTATTCAAAAATTCATCCTTGCTGGCCTTTTCAAAATAGATTGGTTCAATCATAGATAAGAGTGCTAGGTGCGTTTGTTCTGGTGAACAGATTCTTCTTCTAGTATCAACTCCTACGTCTTTGTTTTCGATAATATGATCTGAAGGATGATTCTTCCGTACTTGTCTGCTAGGTGTATTTGGAGGCAATTGTTGAACTTGTTCTTCTGCTTTTGTCAGATCCTCTTCATCTTCCCCTTCTTTTTCATATTCTGTTTCTTCTTCGTAAAGTTGTTCCATTGATTCATTTTCTTCTTCCTTTAATTCTTGTCTACATGTTTCATCAGTTGTTATGTTGATGCTTTCCACAACTTTGTTCAATCTCTAGTTGTAACACTTGTATGCTTTCCTTGTACTTGAGTAACCAACAAGTACTCCTTTTTCCACACGAGAGTCAAACTTTCCCATTTTGCCATCTTCTCTTTTGATGTAGCATTTGCTTCCAAAAACTCTGAAGTGCTTTACATTTGATGGTATTCCTTTACATAGTTCGCAGGGAGTTTTGTTAGTGTTGTTTATGAGCATTACTCTGTTTTGAATGTGAATTGCTGTATGCACTGCTTGTGTCCAAAAATTATCTGTCAATTTGGAATCCATTAGCATTGTTCGAGCCATTTCCTGTACTGTCATGTTCTTTCTTTCAACAACTCCATTCTGTTGAGGTGTCTTAGCAACATAGAATTTTATTTTTATTCCATGACTGCTACAGTAGTCCATAAATTCCTTTGAAGTGAACTCTCCTCCACTATCATATCTCAAGCATTTGATTTTTGAATCCATTTCATTTTCAACCATTTCCTTGTAGACCTTGAAGTTTTCAAAAACTTCTGACTTATTATTGAGAAAGAAAATTGCAGTCATTCTTGTATAATCATCAACTAATAACATAAAGTATTTCTCACCTTTTAAACCATTTTTTGTAGTTGTTCCAACTAGATCAATATGCACAATTTTCAGTGGTCTTGTCATTGAATATTCCTTTTATTCGAACCTGGTCTTTGTTTGCTTTCCTTGTTGACAATACTTGCATAAAGTGTTGGTTGGTTTCGTGATCTGGGGCATTTTTCTAACTGCTTCCTTTTTGCTGACTTTGAAAAGGTTATCAAAATGTATGTGAACCATTCTTCTGTGCCATATCCAACTTTCATCTTCCTTTCCTAGGAAACACTTTTCATTTCCAATTTCACTTAATACATATATGTTGCTTGAAGTTCTCGTAGCTCTTGCAATCAATTTTCCTGAAACTTCTTTTCTTATCTTGCACTTTTGTGAATTGAAAGTAACTTTATGACCTTGGTCACACATTTGACTCACACTTAGAAGATTATGTTTCATATCTTCTTCTAGGATAACATTTTATGCCTTTGTATTCTTGTTCCCAATTACGACTGTGTCTTTTCCAATGATTTTAGCTGAATCATCATTTCCGAAGGAGAATGATTCATCTCATTCCTTTCTTAATGTAAGAAACCTGTCTCTATCACCTATCATGTGTTTTGAACAACCACTGTTAACATACCAACCACATTTCTTCTGCTTATCCTGTAGAGCGAGTGTGCATTCTTCATTGATGTACTGATTCTGCTTTCTTATCCATGTCTTTTTCTGAGGTTCCTGTCTGTGATTGTTGTTGTTCTATTGTGATTCTCTAGGAGGGATTTTCATTTTGCAATCTTTGGCCATGTGTCCAAAGTTGTTACACTTGTAGCATTCCACTTTAGTGCGCAATGATTCAAACCTTTTGTAACTTCTTCTCTGTGTTTCACTAGGCCTTTTTGGATAACCCTTTTGTGTATGAATTTCAATGTTGTTTATGTTCCTGTTGTTAGCTCTGCAATTCACAACTTTATGTCCAAAATTATTACATGCATAACATAAACCAAAAAATATAGTTTGATACCTGGGAGTTGAAGATCTTCTGAAAGGAGGTGCTCTTATGAATCCTTCTTCTT
>JASDQU011311994.1:7700-24969 GCA_032191745.1 Picea mariana
GGCAAGTGGGAGTTGCATGAAGCGCGCGAGACATCAACTCAGAGCGGGCGACTTGGGAAATGGTACGCTTCCTTTATTTCTGCACGGTAGATTGTTAGTATGATTTATGCTTTTAGTCCTGCATGTTTAACTGGGTAAGGAAAATGATTGTCTTAGCATTCTAGGTGATGACTGAAATTTTTCCATAGCCTTTAGCTCGATGTTGATTGATTCCCATGGCCTTATATTCCCGGCATGTCTTGACCACCCTATGGTTTATTGATTTGTGATGATTGCGGTTTTTTTTTCCTTTCATCCCTAGCTCATCATTCCTTGCCTGAGCAGTCGGCCAGGACCCGGATCTACGGTCGTCACTTCGGTGTTAATAGACCTATGGATCCAAATGCCCTTCTTTTATGTGCGTGGATGATGAGCGAAGGAGGTTCCTGCCATTCGTCTACCCCTGTTGTTTGCTCCAGGTAGTGTGTAGTCTTGCGCCTTGATGCGTTTAATTAACCCTACAAAATTTGATTGATGGCGAAGTTTTCTTTAAACTCAACCTTTTTTTTATCTCGTTTTTATATCTTGTTGGACATTTACTGTGTTTTTATATCTCGTTTTGTTTGCATGGTGATTTCTATTTCTTCGGTTGCATTTCGTTTGACTTGGGGGCGAATTTTTCCCAACGATTTTTTTTTATTTTTTTTATTTCTGGTCAGATCGCCAAGTGCTCAACAAGCTACATGCTTATTGTTTTAGACATCCAATGTCTATTAATTAAGAAGAATTTTCCCTCTGGGCGTTTTATTTGAATGTTTAATACTCTGAGATTTTCTTTTCATTTTTCTAGGCGTTTTTACTTTACAATTGCACTTGGTGTTGATACCCTACCTCACCATGATACCCATCATGTTACACCTCAACGATTATTACATTTTAAGTCAGGAAGATTTTAAGACGGTAGAAATTTAATATGGTTTAAGTATTGTAGTAATTTCATTCCAGTTTTTATGTAAAGTATAGGAAGGACTTCATTAGACATCGAGTGTTCTTTTAATTGCAAACAGACAATGAATTCTCTTCAGTTAGTGCCTCCCTTACTGACTGCGTATTACCCCATGTGTCTGCGTTTTTTTTTTATCGCGTTCCACTGATAGAAGTAATACTCGGGCGGTGCCATTTTAAGACTGGATTATTACCCCGATTTGATTTCTCTGTGTTTTTCCTGAATGTGTTTTCGTGGCCGGGTGTATCACTGGCAACTTGCCAACTCCTTAGGTCTGCATTCATTGTATTTATTGGGCGTTTGCCATCCTCAAGACTGAAATCGTTTCCTGGGTGTATCACTTGTGATTTTCCTTTACAAGGCTGCATATCTGATACCCTTGCTGCCTGGCGAATTGGCCCCAGATTGTTTTAAATTACCCACACATTTTGACTGGGTAGACCAACGATTTTACAATTTCATTCTGTGGTGAATAATGTACCATGACTTCATTAATGGCAATGCAATTTTAATTAATGGCATTTACGAATTGTATTTGATGGAAATGTGAATTTATATCTCTTTAATGTACAATGACCTGCTTTAATGGCAACATAATGTGTTTTCTGGCAAATGTGACTGTGTGTTATTTAGTTCCATACATCTGTTAGCTTATACGATTTGTTGTGACACCTTACCTCTGGGAATTGTAACCATGTAACTGTTGTGACACTTTACCATCGACGATTATAACCTTGAATTTGTTGTGACACCTTTACCTCTACGTTTTTGGCCACCAAAACCCGGTGGGGATCTCTTCCATCTTCCATGTGAAAGTTGCATGTACCTTCTCTAAGATTTTGCCCCATTTCGTTTTTAATTGACAGTAAGTGCATGAATTGATTAAACCATATTTTAATTATGGTCGTGTTTTATTTAGATTGCCTAGTGAGTTGTCAATCTACATGCTTTCTATTTTAATTGACAACCCATGTATAATGTACCCAGTAGTTTGCACCAATGGAAATTTATATTTACTTTAGACAACAATGATTAGCATTTTAGACAACCTCTTCATTCTAATAGATAACCCTTAAATTGATTAGACAACCCATTAACTAATTTAGAACAGACTTGTCCTTTAGTTTTAACATTGATTAAACTAACTTGTCAAATTAAAATGTAACTATGGTTATAGTGATAGTATTGACTTCATTAAGCTTGCTAAATTTGATACGCTTTTAATGTTAAATTAGATAGTACCCTAATGACCAATTATATATTAATGTCGCTAACAAGCGTGATCGTTGCAGCTTGTACATTGATATTGTTAATGATTCTTTATGGGGTTAATTGCTAAGTTCAATGGTATTTAGTGATTAATTTTGGATTGCCAATTTAGATTGTCATTAATGTTAAATTAGATTGGCGTATATTGACTTAATTGCAATTTAGACTTGTTTGAATTTAATGATTATTTAGAATTGTAAATTGTGGACTAATTGACTGGTTATTAGATTGGCAATCGATGTTAAATTAGATGGTTAGTATTGACTATTTAGACGTGATTAATGGTTGGGTCATTGACGAAGTCGCGTATTGGCTTGAGTTCTTCCTTGATTGTAGTCATCTTTCTTCTGTCGCCCTGTGGTGTGGGGTATGGGTGTAGCCTTCTTGTCAGTATTCGACCCTAGCACGTCAGAGTTATCCAGAGTCCTTGGTCCAAATAGGATGCGTCGCACCAAGGTTATAGTCGCGTCTATCCCCTGGGGACGACATGGTTCCCGATGAGGGGATCATTGCGTGCCCTAAGGTGTAGAGGTGAAGGATAACTTGATCGAGGTCCATGCCTTTCATGTGGTTGTTGTTGGCTGATGTGAGTTGTTGTTAGCGCTTAGGTTGTTACGCGTTCATGCGTTTGGTACGCGCACCTTGAGGTTCTAGTCTTGTCCGTCAAGGTCATTGTGTCGGGAGGGGGATGTTGTCACTTAGCTTGTAGGCGTGTCTTGTTTGCATCGGGCAAGTAGTCATTCCTCCTTGTTGTCCTATGCATGTTTTTCCCAGTTTCCCTTGTGCCAATGAGTGGAGTCATAGTTGCTTGTTGTCTGGACTGCGTGCTTGCGTTCATCATCAGTGGTGTGGTTAAACTGTTGTCGTCACTGCTTTCTTTCCAAAACAAAAAAAAATTTGCACTGTTGCTTCGCTTGTAGTTGTAACGAATGAGGACGTTACAGTTTACGGAAAACTCTTTAGAACTTTTGCTTAGCTCCATTTTGGAGGAAGAGTTGTCTTCGATCTTTTTTTTGGTTTCTCCTGAAGTTTTCCTCGTGCTCATGTTGAGTTTATATTGTAATATTTATTTTTGTATATTGTTAATATATATTGTGATATATAATGTTAATATATATTGTGATATATAATGTTAATATATATTGTGATATATATTGTTATTATATATTTAAATGTTTTAATATTAAATATATAGATGGCGATCTAAATTAGGGTATGGTAGCGGGAAGGGTCGATCAGGTTGTGGAGTGAGAAAGGGTTGGAAGTCAATGGGGTGTCAAAGGGTTGGAGAATTGAGTGTAGAAATGCATAGGAAGGGAAAAGGGAAAAATGGGGTCGAGAGAAGAGAAGAGAATGAACGGGTTTTTGGAGGGAAGATGAGGGGAGGAAGCTAGGGGGAGGAACAAGCAGATGAGGAAGCAAGGGGAGGGCCGAATGGAGTGAGGAAAGAAAGGGCAAGGTCATGTATTGGATTAAGTGTTTGGGACAAAGGAGTGGACGAGCATAGGTTTGGAGAGCGAGTGGAAGGGGGGAGTTGATGGAGGGAATCATGGGGTAGATGAGAGAGGGGAGGAGTGGGAGTGCGTGGGGAGGAGTCAGAGTGTGTGACAGGGACTACAAGACTATGGAAGAGGGAATTTGTGGGGAGGATGTGAATGGAATGATGGAGTGCATGCGAGAATAACTTGTCTCTAATACCAATCGGAAGACTCGAGCTAATACAAAAAATGTATTCTATAAAATATATATTATTCTTTATTGATGATGATGTAATCCAAGAACAACAACGTGTATTTAAATACACCTAGAGTCATATATTTTGTCTTTAAAAGACATGACTTTTCATTAAATGTATAATAATTATATTAATTATTTAATTTATTAATTAATGATATTGTAATATACGTATGGTATATTACAGTAGTTTAAAGTATGAATATAATTTTATTGGAAATGACTAAGTGCATGTGGCATCCAAAGGGTTTGAATTATAAGTTTTGCAGTGAAGCAATTGCATATGTTACACATATTTTGAATAAGGTTTCTACTAAAGAAACAAGGAATGTTACTCCATAGAAAAAATAAGGAATCATATAAAGCATACAATTACTTACTCTAGGGTATTTGTTAGTGTTTGTTGGGAAACCGTTTCTCATGAAAAAATAGATAAGCTTGAACCTAAGAGCAAGAAATACATTGTTGTTGAGTATAATGAGGAGTGTAATTTCTTCAAGTTGTATGGTTCAAATATTAGCGGTGTGAAGTTTGGTAAATTTCCTCTCCTTCTAACATTCATACTTTGCAAATATTGCCCTAGTTGAGTTAATTGGTTATGTTGAGGATGACTATTTGCTTCTAATAATAATGATGACATGGATGAATAATCCTAGTGATGATTTTGCTAAGATAATATAGATTATAGCATTTATTTGGTTGATTTTTCATCTTCGAGTTATGTGATGGTAGATATTTCTTCTTCAAATGATGATGGCCTTTACATTTAAACTTCTAATATTGGTTCTAATTAAGAAAAAAAAATCTAAATGGGTTGCATGAATTATTGAGACTATAAGAAATGATGCATGTAATAATTTTGAGATAAGAAGGAATAGAAGGCAAAGTAATCATGCTTTCATGGATAAGGTAATGGATACAAAATACTTGGTGACTTATGAACAAACTAGAGGTAAAGAATAATAGGAATATACTATCAAAGAAGAGTATAATGTATTAATGAATCAAAGAAGAGTATAATGTATTAATGACTCGTGAGTTGGTGTCACTTCTGAGAGTTAAAAATTTGACTAATTGAAAACTTGTGTATAAAACAAAATATACTTCAAATAGGAAATTAACAAACACAAATCAATATTTGTTGCTATAGGTTCCTCACAAAAATAAGGCATTGATTATGAATACATTTTCTTTCCAATTGCAAAAATGAATGTTGCATTATTTCCATTTTCCTCAATAACAACTATAAAATTGAAAACTAATCAAATAGATATTACAAATGCATTTTTTAATGGTCATCTTATTTAGAAAACTTATATGTAGTAGCAACCTAGTTTTTTTTATGTTTAAAATCCTAAGTATATTTGCAAGTTGAAGAAATTTTTCAAATGGTTTGAAACATGCAGATAAAATATTGAATGATACAAATTGTTGGCCCTCAACCAAGTTTTGAGGATCCTTGGTCATTTTTTACCATTTTGGGACTTCGACAGGCTGTCGAAGGCGGAGCGCAAGACGAAGCAGATATCGCGGGATCTCGGCCCCTTTTTAGGGATTTTGAGCTTATGTAATGGGTATGGGAATGTCGGCCCATGGGTTTACCCATGCTTAGTCCTATTTTGTAATGTATAAATAAGTAGCTAGGCGATGTAAGAAGGGGTTGGTGTGCTAAGTGCTAAGTGTTAATAGCTAAGTGCAAGTGGTAACTGTTATTTATTTGTGCATACTGTGTGAGGCTTGCAGAGCTAAGTGCAAGTGATTGTAAGAGACTGTGGAAGGATTTGTGCTGTAACTCGAGGAAGGAGGATCTAGCAAGGTGCATAGATCTCCTGTCCTTGACGGAGTAAGATCTCAAGGCTCTGTGCATGTAGTTGATTAACTGAAGATAATAAAGAAGACAAAGAGTTGGTGGACATAGCCCCGGGGTGGGGGTGAACCACGTATATCCCATGTTGTGATTGTTATGTGCTTTGGTTGTTCTCTATCTATGTGTTGTGAATGCTTTGTGCTTTATGGTTGCTATCTTGGTTATATGATTAAATGCTTAGTGTGTTGTTATATGATGAATGAATATAATATGGTAGCTTAGTTATGAATAATGCAAATGAATGCTAGATCTGATCTATGTTAGTATTCTTAGTGCTTGAATCTATTGGATCTAGGAGAATGTTGCACTGATTTATTATTAGGGTTTAACTGCATTGTAAACTAAGGTTGGATATTGATGAACTATCACTACTAAATGCTTTGTTAAGGTGTTACAATCACAGATATGTGTCCCATCTAAGGTTGCAGACACTAGAGTCCTGTAACCACCCCTGCCTCTACCTCGGGTGACACTTCATCTGCTTCACAGGTGTTGCCGAAAGGGCCGGTAGTTAGGGTTTTTTTGGTGCGTTGTTGTAGAGTTGAACCCTGGGTCTGCCCCTGTGCCAACAAATGGTTCAGTTGTCGAGACCTGAAACTGTGATTGTTGATAATTGAGGAAGAAGAAGCTATGTGCGAAGATTTGACCTAAAATTGTTATTCTTGGGAACTGAGGAAGAAGAAGCTATGTGCCAAGATCTGACCTGAAATTGTGAAATCTCCATGCGTATATATGTTTCCTTAGTGTGCAGTACTCTACTTGGATTTTGAAGCTTCATTCTAAGAAGAAGAGTCAGATCTGAAGGAAAGAGGTAAGATCTGAAAGCTTTATGCTCTGATAAAGGTAAGAATAGTGAAAAGTTTTAGATCTGGAAGCTTTGTGCTCTGTTGAAAGTAAGATTAGTGGAATTTTTTGTTTCAAGAATATGGATGTAGGTATGTTTGATAAATTTTGTCCTAGTAGGGCACAACTAGAAGAAAGAATATTTGATATAAGTAGATCTGATAAGAATAGTGAAAGATATGTTATACCTATGCATAGAAAGAATGTTTGGACTAACATATGGATACAGGATCCTAGAAAGAATTTTTTGCAGGTTTGCTACAATGATCCTAGTGTGCAGTACAGTAAGGGATGGAGATCATTTAAAAGAAAGAGAGGATTAACCCTTTATTACAGTTGCAGAAGACCGAGACATTTGGCTAAAGAATGCCCTGGTAGAAGACCTAGTTGTCTTTGTTGTAAAGCTATGGACCATGAAATTTTAGATTTCCCTAGAATGATTGCTAAGATTGAAAGAATGAATATGAGATAAGAAGACCATGAGAAAGGTCAAACAACTAAGACTATGGAAGAACCCCATAAATAATCAGAGAATGTATTGCTGCAAATAAAAGAAACCCTGAATGACCATCAAAATATCAACTTATCAGAGATATTCAAAGAAAAAGAGTGCATAAAAGCAAGAATAGGAGACTTCGACATTGATTGTGTTTTGGATGAAGAAACACAGGTGAATATTATGACAGAAAGAACTTGGGAAACTTTAGGAAATCCTGCAATGATTCCTACATTGGGAGGAATATGATTATTTAGGGGAAAGCTGATAAACCTACGTGGAAAGCTCACCCAGACATCTATGAGTGCTCATGGAACTTCGACACAGGAAGATTTTGAGGCTATTAAATTTATTGAGAACAACTCCCCATTTTCTATATTACTAGGAAAACCTTGGATTGAAAGGGATCAGACCAGAAGGAAAGAAGGAGAAGTCTTAGAGCAGAAGAAGCAAGAGTTGAAAGATTTCATGACTAGGAGGATCACACACTTGATTGAAGAACAGGAGAATAGATCAAAGTTATTTAAAACCAGAAACTTGGATGTCGAAGTTGGAAGAACACAAGAAGACTGAAGCACCTACCCTAGATAAATAAGAAGTATTTCCCCTAAATCCTAGGAAATAATCTCAACAACGTGAAGTTACTATGCCAAGAGGAGATAAGAATCAGAATGGAAAGAGGAATACTGAGATGAATCTCACTGGAAAGAAGGCTAGAAAACTAAGTAAGAAGATATCAAAGATCACAAATTTATAGAAGGTTCTAGAGGAAACTTCGCAGAAGGAAAATTTGCAAAACTGGGGCTTTGTCGGGATATCAGAACAACGCCACATGGTACTTCGCCATGGAGAAGTAATATAGTCATTGGAAATAGTATAACTGTTAGAATAATACCCCGAACAGTTATAAAGACATTCATGGTCATAAATCTCGCCATCAGACCATTGGGACCGCGCTGTAACGGGCATAACTGAATTAATGAAGGCTTCTCGCCCGTTGGAGAGATCTGTTTCCTAGTTATCTACTTATTCCATTGAGCCTTGCACCGAGAACACTTTTTAAAACCCTGATTATCTGAGTTCGTAGGTTAGTTGATTTCTCATAGTGATCATCGATCTATCACCATCAATCGCGTTGCATTGAGTAGTTACTCTTCAAACCCGAGATATTCAACCATGAGTGTGTATGTCCGAAGAAATTAGCACAATCGAAGAGTCTATGAAGGAGGTACTCATCGACCTTATGAATGAAAGAGTAATGTCTGAAAGGGTAATGTCTATGGGTGTACAAGCATCATCGACGAGAGAAGTGCAAGCCTCTCCATCGACCGATCACGGATCCCGGCCATCCCGAGTCATCACAGAAAAGAGAACCAAGAATAGAGATGACCTAGCAAATGCGAAGCTAATCCCAACCATATTACCTGACTACATCCTGCCTCTGACCGACGTGGTGAGTCGTGATAGTGTGCTGAGAGATTTTGATTACACCATGGTTACTGCGTACCTCCTGAAAGGGATACGCGCAGTTAGAGCACAACAGGACAAGATCGCAACGTTGAAGTTCAACGACTTCAACCTAGGAGACCGCAAGAACCATAGTATGCTCGCCTCGTATAAATACTTGACCAAGATGAAGGGAAAGAACTTGAAAATAATCCCCTAGACGTGGATGATGAACATCGCGCAGTCCACCCTTTTAAATGTAATGAAGATCCCACATTTTGGATGACACCAGGAGGTTAATGACTATGTTAATATCCTGCTCTCATGTTACGATGGCGGCTACTTATGGCTAGAACAACGTATCACAGTCGATCCAACGCTGATCCATAGGATCACCAGATTGAGGATGAAAGGACTCAACCCATAGGACTTCTACCCAGGAAAAGATACAGATCGCGTCTTAGCACAGAAGATCAAGGATACCTACGACGATGTTGAAAAGGGGACGCGAGGCTACAAGGCAGCCTCCATCCATAATGGCGCAGTGTGCCTAGCATGCCAATTAACTGCAGGAAATATAGTAAGGAAGAACAGAACCACACAGGTCACAGGGTTTTTCGTTGACCTCACAGGGAAATGCATGGAGGGCCTTTAGATGAACTGGGCAAAGTACCTAGTTAACCAGCTAGAATTAGACTGTCGTGAAGCATAGGATCAAGGCTACGAGTTCCACTTTAGATGGCTCCTGATCCTCATCTCTTTTATTTCTTGGGAAATGCCGGAAGGTGCGACCTTCCTGGACATTGAGCTATTCAAACCACTTGCTGCAAAGTTCACCATGCTCTAGTACTCGAGCGATATTGGAAAACAATGGTAGTCGAATTTGGTATTTCATACATATTATCTCCAACTGAAGAGGGATATCGAAGTTGAACCTCACATGATGCCAAACACCCTACAGTGGTTTCAACCCCTCATGAAGTTTCGTGCAGATCGACACTTCATCTATATCAGTGCGTGAGAAGATGAGCATAAGGAGGAGCTTCAGTCATACTACAAGCTCACATAAGAGGACCATGAGGAGATAACTAAGGAATGATCAACAAACCTCCTTATTCTCGTTGATCTTGCAGAGATGTCTGACCCCAAACTTGACATCTCGGAGGTCACTCACAAAGAACATGACACACTCGGAACCAACAGAAGGAAGAAGACCGGAGAAATCCAAGACTTAAGCAGTGCATCAGAAAAGACTACTTCAGTATCACTTGGCCGAGGGGGTGATGACGAAGTAGAAGTGATAAATGGAAAAGAAGATGATCATAATCAAGGTGAAGTAAAACCACCTAGAGATGAGGTTTATCCCTTGAAGAAGAGGAAGGTTTCTCCCCCAAAACCCTCTTCTCGGAAGAAATATAGAGCCACCTTGACTAAGATGCAGACTGTGCTCACTGTCGATGAATTTGACTTCATCATAGTAGCTATAAATGACGCCTCATAGAAAATCTTGTAGAAACAAGAATCCAAGCAGGAGGAGATGTATGACTGAATCGAGGTTGAACTCCGAGGGGTACAACAGACCCTTCAGTCTAGTCACGTAGTGTCCACTGCACCCCTATCGTCAGAAGAACCAGAGTTGTGAGATGAGCCAACCCAACTCCGTAGACTAGCTGATGCGATTGAAGCTCACCTTCGTCGTGCACAGGAAGAAACATAACAAGCCACCTAAGCCTTGAAGCAAGTGCAAGAAGTAGTCGTAGAACAATCTCGAGTTGCAGAGTAGGAGAAGGTTTCTCTCCAGACAAAGTTTGAAGAGGAGAAAGCACAGATTCAGTAAGAAAAAGAACAGTTGCTTGTAGAGGAACTCAAAGTGAAAGAAGCAGTCAATAGAGCACTTCGCTCTATGACAAGATTAGAGCCAAAGGAAGAATACTGAGTCGAGCACAAGGTAGAGCAACTCGTGGAATCTATCCAGCAGCTACAACAAAGAATATCAGACTTAGAGATACGAACAGTGCTTGGCACTCTGTTGGATGTGAGGGATCAAAGAGAAGAAACTGCTCGAAGCGTAGTTGAGAGAATAAAGGCCCTTGCCATGGAATGGAAAAAAATAAGTGATTGTAGTGCCCAGACTTATGAGCGACTCACTGAGAATCTAAAACTGAAGGAACTGGAGTCATGGTTCCAGGATGTGAAGCAACAAGCAGAAACAATACAGACACAGTTGAAGCCCCTGTCAGTTGTTGAAAAGATGAAGAAATCCCAAGAACAACGCACTGCCCAACAACAGGTCCACACCATTCAGAGAAAATTCATGGAAGTGACTCAAAGGCTCCAACCTATACAAGACGAGGATTATCAATTGTTCGCAGAGATCGAAGGTCGAGGATCATAACTGGAGCAAGTCGTCACTACAGCTGAACAACGCTTAGAGGGACCTGTCAACAAAACTGTTATCCAAGAGTTCGTTGAGCAGGAGGTTGTGGCACAACAACAAGTCGAAGCAGCTCAAGCCAAGCTTGAAGCTTTCGAGGAAGAATTACCCAGATCAGAGTGACTCGGGACGAGTCACAAGTGAGTGTTGGGGGCAGGTTGGCCCTTGACCAAGTTTTGAGGATCCTTGGTCATTTTTGTCCATTTTTGGACTTCGACAAGCTGTCGAAGGCGGAGCGCAGGACGAAGCGGAGATCACGGGATCTCGGCCCCTTTTTAGGGATTTTTGGGTTTTTGAGCTTATGTAACAGGTATGGGAATGTCGGCCCATGGGTTTACCCATGCTTAGGCCTATTTTGTAATGTATAAATAAGTATCTAGGTGATGTAATAAGGGGTCAGTGTGTTAAGTGCTAAGTGTTAATTTCTAAGTGCAAGTGGTAACTGTAATTGCTTTGTGCATATCGTGTGAGGCTTGCAGAGCTAAGTGAAAGTGATTGTAAGAGATTGTGGAAGGATTTGTGTTGTAACTTGAGGAAGGAGGATCTAGCGAGGTGGCAAGATCTCCTATCCTATGTGGATTAAGATATCAAGGCTCTGTGCATGTAGCTGATTGACTGAAGATAATAAAGAAGAGAAACGTTGGTGGACGTAGCCCCAGGGTGTGGGTGAACCACATATATCCTGTGTCATGATTGCTATGTGCTTTGGTTGTTCTCTATCTATGTGTTGTGAATGCTTTGTGATTTATGGTTTCTATCTTGGTTATATTATTAAATTCTTAGTGTGTTGTTAGATGATGAATGAATCTAATATGGTAGCTTAGTGTTGAATAATGTGAATGAATGATAGATCTGATCTAGGATAATGTTACATTGATTTATTATTAAGGTTTAACTGTGCTGTAAACTAAAGTTGGATATTGATGAACTATCACTGCTAAGTGCTCTGTTAAGGTGTTACAATCACAGATATGTGTCCCAGCTAAGGTTGTAGACACTGAAATCCTACAACCACCCCTGCCTCTACCTCAAGTGAGACTTCATCTGCTTCGCAGGTGTTGCCGAAAGGGCCGATAGTTAGGGTTTTGTTGGTGCGTTGTTGTAGCATTGAAACCCGGGTATACCCCTGTGCCAACACAAATAAAATAAACAATTTTTGAATATTAGTTTCAAAATATGTAGATCATATCCAAATATTTATCTAAATAGGAAAAAATCTGAAATCTTGGTTGTGATTTTTTTGTAGATGATTTGATGATCATTAGGAATAATGTTGAGAAGATAAAATATTTGATAGATAATTTGAAGAAAACATTTGATATGACTATTGTTGGTATACTTCACTACTCTCTTAGCATGCAAATTTGGAAACTTAATGATGGCATTTTTCTATCTCAACCTAAATATGATCTTATTGTACTTGAGCAATTTAGAATGTGTGATTTGTAAATTCTCGTGGATATTCCACTAAAATAATTCGTGAGAACATATTTTGTATTATGATGAAAACTTTTATTATGCATGTTTATTTCCTTATATATTAGATTTATTATCACTAGTTTACTACTCAAATTTATGAAAATAACTAAAATATGAAAATGTAAGAATGTGAAAATGAACACATCATCCACACAAATGAACACAAGATGTATCTTGGGAAACCTAAAATGGGAGAAACCAAGCTAGAAGGTGAGGTCTATGATTTGTTCTCTTTTCTTCGATTATTAAAATGAAAATACAAAGAAAGGGGCACTCACTATGGAGTTTCCTTTGACACTTTGGCTTGAGTGGATGCTATAGAAATTTATTTCTCCTCTATTATTATTTCAAATTCCACTCCTAGATGCTTTGCTAAACTATGGAAAAAGTACAATGTTCAAATAATGAAACCCCCTCTCCTCCTAGCAACTCAATATTTAACACAGTCTGATAGTCGTCAAGGGTTAGGGTTTTTGCATGTCTCAACCCTCAATTAGTGTTAGGGTTGTGTACTTTCTAAAATATTCTTGAAAATCCACACATGACTATCCCACACATGAGTGATGGGGGTTGATATGGCATCCACTTGGTACCATGGTGGTCAACAAGGTAGGTCAACTTGCACGAGGCATAACTTCAGCATACGAAATCTGATTGAGGTGATTTTTGCACTGTTAGAAAGGTATTGGTGTGTATAAAAACATTGAGGGGTTGCGAGCCATGAAAACAAATTTTTTACCCCGAAAATTTGTTTATTAATTGGGCTGGTTTTCATTGATGTCAACCCTTGAAGCAAGTCCGATAGCAAATTCTGGTAGCCCCAAAATTTTTTTGATGTATAATGGTATGAAGGGTAGTGTGTTTGTAGGTAAAACTATTCTAAATGGATGGTACATGTCATGAAATTTCCGGTGATATGTGGAACATCATGCAACTCCTCACACTTAGAGAGTTATGGCCTTTTGAAGTTAGATAACCCCCATGGGTTATCTAGAAGGTCAAAGAAGTCAAGTTATTCTAGAA
Organism: Picea mariana; assembly: GCA_032191745.1. Taxonomy (NCBI): domain Eukaryota; kingdom Viridiplantae; phylum Streptophyta; class Pinopsida; order Pinales; family Pinaceae; genus Picea; species Picea mariana. The sequence goes on from JASDQU011311994.1 coordinate 21,277, forward strand.
ACCCCTCGAAGAATTTGACTAGTCAAGTGGGTGAAACTAGGAGTTGATCATGGGTTAAGTTGTTGCAATAAGACAATAATTAAAAATAAGTCAGATGCAACTAGAAGTGGAGAGCTTACTATTTGTAGCAAAGTGGGTTAGAAGTGGGTTAGCCCTAAAACAAGGAAATTGGGTTAAGTTGGTTAGAATATAACCACTTGAGGAAGCTACATGGAAGTATAAATAAGAGAGAAAGGCTCTCCTATTATCACCTATTGAGAACATTGAATATCTACTATTGTGAAAGTTTTATTGTAGGTACTCATTGATACATTTGAAGTCACACAAGTCTGAGGCAACACGAGGGGTTGACGGTGAAAGTTTTGGAGTTGCAGAAATATTGAAAAAACCCTATTTTCTTAGGCGTACATAGGTTGACATTAGAATAGGTAGTGTACATATGTGGGCTTGCAGTAGAAGAGGTAGTGTACGTACATGGGCTGGCAGTATAATAGGGCACATACATTTGGGAAAAACCATGAAAGATGACCAAAATGATCCAACTGGTTCTTAGAATAAATAGTCAAATCATTAAGATAAACTTGGATAATTTATCGATTAGATCGTCAAAATATATCTGCATAGATCTTTGAAAATTGGCACTTGCATTAGACAACCCAAAAGGAATGCGCTCATAAGCGAATGTGCCCTAGCATGTAGTAAACATGATTTTATACCTATCAGTCTTTTTTACCTTGATCTGATTATACCCAGAAAAAACATCAAGTAAGGACATCATTTGTGACCCTGCAACCTGTTGTAAAATCATTTCCATATTAGAGAGTGGAAAATGGTCTTTGACACTCGCTCTATTCAATGCATAGAAATCGACACATAATCTGATCTGGCTAGTAGTTTTCTAAACATGGACCAGATTTGAAACCCACTCGGACTACTTAACTCAAAATATTATATTAGCTTCCAATAGTTTTTCCAATTCTTTTTTAATAGTAGCTTCGAGCACATGGTTAATAGTTCTTTGTTTTTTCCTAAGTGGTTTTACCCCTTCCTTGATAGGAATTTCATGTTGTATGAGAGAAGGATAAAAACCTCGAATATCCTCGTATGATCATGCAAAAACATCTTGAAATTCACAGAGCAATTATGTGAATTTCACTTTTTATTCATCAGAACATTAGGCACCTAATTTAATGATCTTTGTAGATTCGAGTGTCTCGAGGTTCAAGGAAATGGTATCACCAACTTTCCTTTTCGACTTCTCTTCCTTATGTGTTTCTTTGTTTCCTACATCACTTGATGAAAATAGACTTTTGAGAGGAGTCAAGCCTTTAGGAAATTTTTCATCTTCAATAGATATGATTTCTTTGGGATTAAACAATTCATTTTGTATTAAAGCGCAAATGCCTTCATCACTCAGGAAAACCTTCCATGATTCTACGTTATCAGGGATGTGAGGATGATATAGAGATTGAAATATACAATCAGGTCTTTGAGGTAAAATTTATCATGTAGGGGATGCTGCAAACACAACTAACCTATAAACCATTGAATTGAGCTCCCTCTTAACATGAGTGATGTTAAATGATAATAGATTTGAAATGAGCATCCAAACAACTTTGGTATAGCGTTTAAGAAACTTATTGCTTGGTGAATAAATATTACGTAGAAGATACACAACAAGTTCAGAATCACCAAAAACTGTAAGGTGGACATAACCAAGGTTATATGCATTTTTGATGCCTAAAAATAAGGCCTCAAACTTGGTGACATTGTTTGTGCAAGCAAATTCTAACCTATAAGAAAAATTGTGGATTTTACCTATAGGAGAATATAGAATGATGTCGGCCCCATTAGCTTCATTTGAGCATGATCCATCGAAATGCATGTACCAATTGCCATAATCAAGATCAATTGGTTCAAGCATAGTGTCACCCTCATTAGCAAAGATAGAGTACACTCCCAAATCTTCTTCGATATAATTTACATTAGGTTGGGGAACACTCTCTATATATGGCAAAATTATTCCTTCCCTAAGGAAAATAATGTTATTTCCGTTATGAGGGACGGACAAATGTGTTCCATCAAGTGAAATATATCCACCAGTTAAGGCTTGCCAATATCTTCCTAAAATAATTGAATAGTTTCTCAATGGCATATCAATTACTTGGATGTTGAGGGTTATTCTTATCTCAGGATGTGCGCACATAAATAAGGTTACATCTTTGATTTTTCCTATGGTTGATTGTTGCAAACTATTATAAGAGAACATGATTCTAGAATTTTCGTTAGTGCGTGATAAGCCAAGATCTTCCATGATAATTTTAGACATTACACTTGGACCAGACCCGCCATCAATTAGGAAACAATCAACTATTTTATCCATGATTTTTACAAAGATATATAAAGGGGGATTTTTTACAGGGTTTCTAAAATTATTTACACCTATCTTATTTATAGTTGAATCCTCTTCCTTTGACTCTATTGTTCCAGAGTTTGTACTTAAGGCTTAGAAGTACAGTGTCTACGCATTCGAAAGTGGGTAAAGGGTAGAGATGAGAGAAACATCAACCTTCGGCAAGAGAAACTAGGGAAGATTTCTGCGTTGGCGTTGTCTAACTTCCAACTGTTCCTGGATGTTTATATCATGTTCAATCGCTGCCCATGAACGTTCGAGTTCAACCTGGGTAGTGGTTGTTTTAAGAATGGTATCGGAAATGTTTAAGACAATGTGCGTTTGATTTGATAATCCGGGTTCGATATTGGGATGTGTTGGTACAGGGATAGTCATGGAGGAAAAAAAAAATAAGGAAAACTCAGGGGAATTTTGAGTGATGTCTCAATTCGGTCGTATGAAAGAGAGTTTACGGTTTCAGGAATAAAAGGAATGCAAATCAAAGGCTCTTTCCTGTAACTGGGTTATATTTTAATAAAATGTATGAGGTGGGAGAAAACATTTATCTATCTATTGAGTAAGGCTCCTATCAAGGGAGAATCTCACGTATAAACAGAAGAAGAAAAAAGTAAATACGTAACCCGATGAAGCATAAAATATATATAGAATTCTGAAAGTGTTGACTGGTCTTATACCTGCTGATAGTTGGTACAGAGGAAAAACAATAAACAATATAGAAAACCAAAATTCATTCACTATAGTAGAGGTTTCACTAAATTATAGCGAAGCATTCATCAGTTATGAATATGAAATGAAATGAAATATGAGATACAAGGAAAAAAACTCATAACACAGTCGTGACGGAATTGAGAATCATCAGATTTTCTTTATATTAACTCTAAAAATGTAAAACCTCTATTACAATCGACACAAAAAGGTCCAGCCTCTTTTCTTTCTTTCTATGGTGTATTTATATAGTTTTACAATAAGATGGAATCTCAATCGTTGCAAAATTTTCAGTTATGATAGGGAGGAGAGAAATCGCTCCATTTATTCTTCTCTGTATTTACTTGGTGCCAGAAGCTTGTCCTCGTAAGTGCTCGGTATAGGTGAGACATCTTTCAACCAGCCGAGATATCAGCCTTGACGATTCTGCTTGAAAATTGGCTTCAAAAGAGTAACAATCTCGGGCTAATTGCGACAGCCTGTCTTCCATCTGTCTATCTATGATGTCAATAGTGCATAATTGCGCGCTTGGTTTAATAATACATTTGTCTATTTGGATTATGTCCGCCATAGTC
>JASDQU011311995.1:8409-25027 GCA_032191745.1 Picea mariana
TGCACGTATTATGGGGGTCACTTGAAGGTATACCCACAATGATGAGTGGAAGCCTCTCAAGTTGATTTTGGGCTAGATACCCTGCCCTTGCGTGTGGATCGGACTGTCGACTATTTCCCCAGGCATCACTGTTGTTTGTAATAACTTTAGTATCCTATCTTCTTAGCGTCTTACACAAGGTGACTGTGGAGGGGTAAGTCTTCACAGTACATGGAATCGACATTGGCCAGACTCACTCGGGATCCTTGGAGGGTATACCCATGATTATGTGTGGAAGGTTGCAACAAGGTGTAAGTCCATTAAGCAGGTCATCAAGGTAAATTTTCCACCCTAGCCCAGCCCCTTCTTGTCTTGACATCGCGACGTTGGATTTCATCACCAACTAGTGACTTCGAAATAGGAAGGTCTTGTTTGCTTGGTTTTGATTCCTAGATTTTACTAGTGCGTGTTGTTTGTTTGCATAAGTTGGCCATAGAATTTTTTTTCGTGATATTTTAGCTCGATCACCATTGACCCTCCACGCCGCTCACATAGAATGCAAGGACTACCCCCAGAAGATATGGAAGGTTCTCAACCCTTGCCTATCAACCCACCAGAGGGATCTCCTCAATAGAGTGAATTCCAAGACATTGCCACTCCACGAGTGGAAATAACTGAATCTTTAGACCAATTCTGAATTATAGATTCTCTAGAGGGCTTGCGACTTCCTCTCGACTCTGTGATACATATTGTTCGAGTGAATTCATCTGGAGAGATTGTTGTTGAGTCTTCTAGATTACCAACCGGACCTTTCATAGGTCCTGAAGGTCAGGATCCTTTTTGGACTACTGGCATTTTTAGAAGAGATCTCTTTGGCTCAGGAGCAGGCGTTGATATCACTATCACACCTGAGCCACCTGAAACATCTGATCCATATGCGATACCTTTTACTACCACCTATTATTTCCCTGGTTTGGATGCTCAGCCAGCCAACCATATCTTGACTATCCCCCTTCAAATGGCCCATTATACAATGGTCCCAGATACTACGAATTTTCACACCAGGAATATTGTGGCTAGCTAGGCCCCCATTGGCACACCGCTATCGCCTAAACCCACCCTAACGCTTCCCCCTGGATATCATGCGTTGAATACTTCTATTCTCCTTCCTACACAAATCCCATCTGGGACTCTGGGCATTTCCACTCCTTCTAGGCACCATCTTGTTCTTGGTTTTATTTTTACACTTCCTCGACCCCCTTCTAGAGGGTCTCTTCCATCCCCTTTCAGAGGAAATGAACTTAGTGGCACCACTCATTCTTTCACACCTAATTATCAGATTCATATTGGTGGACAATTTCACCCTGGAGGCCAAACGCAATCCCCTTTTGGAGGTCAAATCCCAATTGGGACGCAACCTCTGATTGGAGGGAAACCCCCACCTACCCCACCCTCTGGACAGAACATACTTGCAGCCTTGGCCCAGTATTGGAACTATATTATCCAAAATTATCCTCAATCGACTAGGGGACAACAGCCTCAAGCTAGCTCTTTCATGCCCACTAGTACGGGCCAACCATATCTAGGTCCATCTTATTCCATTTGGGGATTGAACACTGGACCCAACATCCCTGTTCAAGGGAACCGCCCTAACCAATACAACCCTATAAATTACATGCCTCCACACCAACAACCGAATCTTCCCAAATCTTCGCATTATATGAAAAATGCTTACGGTCCTACTAGTATACCTACGGGACTTCCTCTCTAAAGTCACTAGTACCCCCATGTGAATACACAGTTACCCTTCTTAGCCACCCTAGACCTCCCTAGTCTGTCTAGAATTTTAAACGATCCTATCCATCTCTCTCCTCAATGGCCCATCATATCGTCCAAACTACCATCCGACATTCCTAAGTTCGATGGTAAACCGGGAGAGGACCCGAACAATCATGTAATGAATTTCCACCTTTGGTGTTCATCCAACTCTTTGATGGATGACTCTATTCGATTACGTCTTTTTCAGCGAACTCTCACGGGTTCTGCCACAAAGTGGTATATAGAATTACCATGAGGCTTCTTCACTGACTTTATCACCCTTGCCATGGCTTTCCTCACCCACTACCAGTTACCGATCCGTTAAGAAACGGGAATCAAAATTTTGAGTTCTTTCAAACAAACCAAAGCCACTCATATCTTTGATCACATTCATGAGTGGTGATGGAGACGACGTCTCATTAAACTCGATCTTCCCGATTACTTACTAGTAGAGTGGTTCACAAAATCATTCGTGAATGACATCGCTCATGACATTTCCATGGGTGGAGTTTTCACAGAAGAAAAAGCGATCAGTCGTGCTCAATACCTTGACCTTGTTTACTCACAAACGAGTACTCTTTACGATTTACTCCCTGATGCACCTCGTCCTTCTAATACTGCCACTTCAACTACTCTTGCTGCTTCTCATGCAACTGATGGTGTGATTGGCACTTTCCACACCCAACCCCACTCTACACAAGCCTCTACCACCAACCCCAATTCCGTTGCTTCTAATGTTCAACATTCTCCATATCCTACTCCTCCCACCGGTAAGACATCTGAGGTGAACTCTATTCAATCTACCCCTGCCGGAAAGAACAAATCCAAAAAAGGGAAGGGTAAGAATAAGGAGGATAAAAATAATCCACAATCTGAGAAGAACAAAACACAACCTGTTGATGATAAGGATAAGTGCAAACCCTGATACCCTTGTCTTATCTACGGTGATGATCACTACAGTAAGGATTGTCCAAGATGCACCGAGGTTACTAAGTTCCTTCAAGGGACCCCAAAACCACCTACTCCAGCCATGTTGTCACAACCCTTCCCTTCTCAATAGCAAGCCCAATTGGTCATTCACAACCAACCCTCCCCCTCCACTACATCCTATGTCTTAATGTGTACAGGTGATTCAAAGAAGAATAACATCACACTTACCACTCGAGCCAAAGATTATTCTTCCTCCAAAGAGAAGGTTGATGAAATACCTCCTTCCTTGTTCCAACCATCTCCATCGGCTCCACCTACCAACGGTCCTCTTCATCTCAAACGACCGAGCCTAGACACAGTTCTTCACCCTCCCCTGAAGGGTGTTGCTTGAAATCCTGCTTTCAATCCTCATGCGTGTGATGCCCAAAAATACAGTATTGTAGAAGATCTGGCCCAAGCACCGTCTGTGATGTCAGCCCTCGAAGTCCTTCAAAGTTGTCCCACACAATGAAAGGCACTATTGAAAGCTATTAGTGGAATCGACCCTACGGATACAAATTTAATAATTTTTGACTTGGAAGATCACATTCCAAGGTTACCCCCTCAACTCGCATTTCAAATACAAGTTATTGTCTCTGACAAGAACATTTGTAAAACAGTTATTGATGAGGGTGCCTTGACTTGTGTCATGTCTATTGCCTGCTAGAAAGCCATTGACTCTCGTCCCTTAACCGAATCACAAAACATGCTCAAAGCCTTTAATGGCTCTAGTTTTAAGCCTTACGGTGTCCTCCCTTCGTTTCCTATTACATTAGAAGGAAAAATGGTCAACGTTGAAGTTGAGGTATTTAACACTCCTCTCGATTACAACTTTCTACTTGGCCGTAGTTGGATCGATTCCATGCGTGCAGTTTTTTCCACTCTTTTCTGTGTCATACGTTTCCCACATCAAGGAAAAGTAATTATGGTGGACCAATTGGCCTTCTTTAACTCTGATACACATACCAACAACGTACCTTTCATTGTGAAAACCCCCCCTAGATATGAGAATGTTGGAGTGGGTCTTCTTAAAGATTTCTCTTTGATGGGTACTTTCCCCATTCCACCACCCGATATTCCACATCTGTATGTCACCTCGATCAACATTATTTCCACCTCTGTTCGAGAAACCCCTACGTCTTCTGACCTGTGGATAGTACCCAACCCCAATGATCATCTTCGCTATGGCGACCAAATGTCTTTAAGTCCAGTCAAATCCTCTTATCAAGCCATTCAATTGACAACCCCTTCTAACCCCTCTCTTGGTGATCTATCTCCGGATCCATTCTGTGTCATTTTTCCTATAGACGAGATGATTATGTCTGTTATGTCCATGGAAGATACCCTTTGGGACGATGGACATCATCGTTCCATTCTCTTCCTAGAACAACACACCATTGAGAGTTACCAATGGATCTCGACTCCATCAACCATTGTCATCATTTCTACTGTTCCCAAGTCTACGCACGATATGTTCTACAAAGGGAACTTAAGTAATATCTCACCCACTATCCCCCTCGACATATCCATTAAACCTGGAGTTGTCAAAAATGTCCATATCGGAGCTTCATGTTCCAATGACGAAGCTGTCACCTACAAGTCTCTTTTTCAAGAATTACATGATGTCTTCACATGGAGCTATGAAGAAATGTCGGGTATTGACCCCGACATTGTTGTACACGAGATTAAGACATACCCGGGCGCTAAACCTGCCTGGCAACGACTTCGTCCGGTCCACCCGTGTAAAGCAGCTGCTATCAAGCTTGAAGTTGAGAAACTTCTTAAAGCTGGCTTTATTTACCCCATGGCTCTAAGTGACTAGGTTTCCACTATTGTTTCGGTTAACAAGAAACAAGGTACGATCCGCGTGTGCGTTGTTTATAGGGATATTAACAAAGCTTGTCCTAAAGACAACTTTCCCACCCCCTTCATTGACCAGATCGTCGAAGATTTTGTCGAGAGTGAAATATTCTCTTTGATGGATGGTTTCTCTGGGTATAATCAAATCAATATCGTACCCGCCAACCAACACAAGACCGCTTTTATTTGTCCTTGGGGAACTTTTGCCTACCGGAAACTACCCTTTGGTTTAAAAAATGCGAGCACGAATTATCAACGTGCTATATCTTATTCCTTTCATGATATAAAGCACATTGTCCAACCATATCTCGATGACCTACCGGATCATTCCATGCACCGTGTCAATCATCCAGCACACCTCCAAGCCATTTTCCTATGATGTCGTTTTTACCGTATACGTTTAAAATCGCACAAATGTGTTTTTTGTGTAGAATCCGGCTGACTTTTGGGCTTTATTATTTCACGTCAAGGGATCAGGTTAGATCCTTTGAAGGTTGAGGTGATTCTCAATCTCCCTCCTCCTTCCTCCCTTCGCCAGCTACAAAGTTTGCAAGGGAAGGAAAACTTTCTACGTCGTTTCATCCCAAACTATGCTGAGTTAACCCTCGGATTTACTCGATATCTCAAGAAAGGTTCTAAGTTTGTATGGGATACCCCTACCAACAAAGATTTCTAAGCTTTAAAACTGACTTTAACCCGTACCCCACTACTTTTCCCACCCGATTACAGTCGTGATTATTTCTTGTATTTCGCAGCCTTGGACTACACCATTGCTATGGTTCTAGTCTAGGAGGATGATTCACATGACAAACATGTCATTTATTATTTGAGTCGGAGTCTCACAACTATTGAAACCAAGTATTTACATGTTTAAAAGCTGGCCTTGGCCACCATCCAAGTTGTTCAACGTTTTCGATACTATATCCTTTTATGTAAGACTACTGTGATTTCCAACTGCAACCCTATGCAGCACATTCTTACATGCCAATTTCTAGGGGGAAAATACTCCAAATGGATTGTAATGCTCCAGGAGTTTGACTTAGAATTCGAACGCACTAAGTCCAAGAAATCCTTGGTGTTTGCCGAATTGATATGTGACATTCCCTGTTCTGAGATGGAAAATGTAGCAGAGGATTCATTACCCTATGAATCCCTTTTTCTGATCAGTTCTGATGACCTTTGGTATGGGGATATCATTATATATCTCTAGACTCATACTTTCCATCCCAATTTGTCTCGAACGGACCACCGTCGAATACGTTACGAAGCCCGTCAGTATATTATCCTTGGTGATACTCTTTATCGTCGTGGGATTGACTCTGTTTTTCATTGATGCCTCACTTTTGACGAAGCCGAGAAAGCCTTGAATGACTGCCATTATGGAGCATGTGGTGGTCACATTTCTGGGTATGCTACTGCCGAAAATATCTTACGAGCTAGGTATTTTTGGCCTTCTTTATTCAATGATTGTATTATTGTTGTCCAAAAATTCCATGCTTTCCAAACATACAACAACAAAATACGATCACACCCTGCTCCTCTACACCCTGTAGTCTCTGTTGGACCTTTCGTGAAATGGGGTATCGATTTCATGACATGTCACCCTCACTTGGTCGGGGGGCATGGAATTGTAGCCATAGATTACTTTACGACATGGGTCGAGCGATGCCTACATTCGACAATACCAGAAAGACTGCAACACTATTCATATTCAATCACATCATTGCTCGGTTTGGTGTTCCTCAAGCTATCGTTACTGATCACGGTAGCCACTTTAGAAACTTCATGATGTCAGAACTCACCAAAAATTTGGGTCTTCACCATGAAAACTCAACACCCTATTACCCACAGGCCAACGGCCAGGTTGAAGCAATAAACAAAGTCCTCATTACCATGCTTTGACGAATGATAGGGATTCACAAAACTAGTTGGCACATGATGTTGTTTTCAGCATTGTGGGCTTACCAAACATCCTTCAAGTCTGCTACTGGGTGTACACCTTTCCAGTTAGTTTATGGCCTCGAAGCCATCTTGTTGATTGAATATGAGATACCGTCTCTAAAGCTAGTCATTGAAATTCTCCCAAACACTTTTGTTGAACAAGAACGTCTGTTGTATCTTATACAACTAGACAAAACCCGTCGTGATGCCACCCTAGTTATAAAAACCCAGAAGAAACGCGTCAAATCCCAATACGAAAAACATGTCAAGCCACGCATTTTCTCTGAAGGGGATCTAGTTCTCCTTTATGAACAAGATCAAGATTTGCTAGGAGCCAGAAACTTTGAGGCTATGTGGCGAGGTCCTTATATCGTCAGATGAGTGTTGGAGAAAGGAGCCTACGAGTTAGTGGACTACGATGGTATCCATTTGAGTGAACCCAGAAATGGGATTTACTTAAATAAGTACTATGCTTAGGCCATCTATGCATGAGTGCTTGTATTTTATTGTATCATACTTTTGTGTGTTACTTTAGTGTGTTTTTTTCGTTATCTGGTTTCTACCCTCGACCGCTTACCTTGCGTTGTGCTTGGCTTTCAGATGTCGGAGTCTTCACTACCCCACATTGGCTTCGCCGATGGCACTAGTCATAGTACTCAAAACCTTGCTTCTGTTGCATGGGCAATTTATGCACCTACAAACGAACTTGTCAGTCTACGAGGTGTTTGCCTCGGTCATGCGATCAATAATATCGTAGAAAATAGCATCGTCATCGAATTGTTGACTAATGCTATTTTTCTTGGTATCCACCACCTGGTTATACGACTTGATTTGCAGCTAGTAGTGCTACGGTTAAGTAATGTTTATGCTATCCAAAGTCTACTTTATTGTGGGTATATCTACGAATTTGCCTCTTGGAATGTTATTTTGATTATATCGAATATCAACACATTCCTAGATGTCTAAATACATTAACTGATGCTTTAGCCAATTATGTGTTAGACAGACATCTGAGACTTTTATAAAACCAATCACACATCACATGTATTATACAAAACAAAATAAGCCGGTAGAAGCCACACACACACACACACACACACACACACACACATATATATATATAACGATCAAAAGTTTTACAAAAAATTTTGTCCAATGACCAAAATATCAAAATACGAAGCCCATGGCTTCTACAATTTAGCATCACGGATGACGCTCACAATAACATACAACTGCTTGGGCTACCCTATGGAGAAGTCGACTAAGAGACTCAGACATGCCCATATTGTGGCGTTGATAACACCTTGGGATCTCCCTAATAGCGATGTCTGGGACATCTGCAGTCAATCCCTCTAAGTTATGTTCAATTTCCTCGTAGTCCTCAACATCTCATCTTGTCACTGGAGCCACTTCTCCTCATCTCTGAATGGGAGATGTTCCTGTAGGTCGATATGGCCCCACATCTGCGTCATCGAAAAATATTTTTTATTAGTCCTTGGATCGAAAACATAAAAACATTTTATATAATAAAATTTACAAAAAACATTTAAAAAACAAAATGTGTACTTCTTACCTAAGTCACCTCACTGAGCATCCTCGGGCAGAACCAAATCCGGATCTCCTCAGAAATCCATGCTGGCATATGCATAGTCATCGATCATAAGCATCTGGGGCCTCAACCAGTCAAAAAATGAATCATTATATTTGATTATAGGCCCTGCTATGTGTCGGGCCATGAGGTTACACCATCTCATCATCCTCAGATCCTGTGGGGATGGTAAACCCCAATCTACTTGTAGACGTAGTAGTGGGAGCCTCTCAAGGAAGAATGACACCAAAATTGACTCGTACCCGAACTGTTTCAGGTTACCTCTTCTGCACTTTTTCAGTTGCCTCTTCATACTGTGGAGAACTACATCCGACTAGTTGAAAACCCGAGGCTCTGTGTACTCTATTGCATACTGGAATAGCTCTAGAGAGCCATGTCCAGAGCCTCTCTCCCGGCCATGCGTGCAATGGTAAACAAGATAGTCCATAAGGTTAGATCCTGGACCCCTCAGATGGTGACTTTACCCTTGATTCTCTCTGCCTCGGGAACACAATATTGGTGAACACACTCGCTCATAGGAAGTCCACCGCCTCTACCTCCGGTCAGAGTCGCATGGTATCCACGTCGTGACAACCCCATGAGAAAATAGATATCCTTGATATCTAGTGTGAGCATGTGGACCCCTACATGAAATACCTGTTGATCCACATCCCACATGTGGACCAAGTACTCTAACAACCTGAGTTGGGATCTCATTCCTAGGATCCTGAAAAATTTTAAGATCCCACATTCCCGGAGGGTAGCAACTGTACCCAGATCCGGCAATGGCATCATCTTCCTCGTGTTCTCTTTCCCTCCATTCTAATATCGTGATGATCAATATCTACAATGGAGCCATGAGAAGGAAGTTAACAACTCGTTTCAACCTCTTGAATAATTTTTTATTAAGCAAAAACATGCATAAAAATCCAATTTTTGGCTCTTGCAGGTGAAGCTTTCACACAACGCAAGATTCTCACAGGTGCACTGAAGCCCACCTGCAAGAATGTAAGGTTCTCACAGGTCCCGGATGGCTCACCTGCGAGAATGCCTGAGCACACCTACTGGTCCCAAATGGAATCAAAACACAAAAATTTGCCAATAAAAATCAATTTTAATCCATGAAAAAGTTGAAGAATCAAAAGATTACCTCGTTGGCCGAAACCATTTTTCGAATGACCTCTTGTACCTCCCGCAATCGAGTGAAGAAATTTGGGGAAAAAGAGGTGTGTTGGACAAGCTTTTGACAAAGTAACAATGAAATGGTAAAAAGGGATTTTTACCCATATTTATTCACTTTTTACTATTTCTCATTAATTTTTTATATTATTCTTATTATTTTGCTTAAAAACCTAATGCCCTAATGGCCTTATGAGCATGGTTTTTCGTAGATAGATGACCTAGAAGCCTGAACGATGGTGTACGAGTATTTTGTCCCTTTTTCGTCACATATACGAATACCTTTTTAGGGTTTTGTAGGAAAAACCTTGAGCTCAGTCTTCGTTCATTCTTGTGCTCGAAAATACATGAGAATGCAACCGAGTATACTTTTGTCATCTTTTCGTACTCGTCATGGTAACACGAAAAAAAGAAAAATAAGGGAGTATCCTTTAAGCTCTTTTCATGCTCCATAAAAACGAAAAGATTGCCGAATGATCTTGTTCTTTTCACGCTTGTAAAAGTATTTAAAGAAAACATTCGATGAGTGATAGTTTATCAATTTTTCGGTCTCATCGAACTAATTTACGAAAAAGGAATTGGGAGAGTTCTCTTTAAGTGTTTTTCAGACTCTCAAAACATGAAAAACCCTCGAGTTTTCTATCTTTAGACTCGTTAAACAAACATTGAAAGGCCCTTATGGGACCGAACCACTCCTTCCTAGGGTTCGTTAAATGTACTCCCGGGAACTCATCCAAAGGATGAGCTTACATCGACAGGCATATGTTATCCTCCTCAAGCTTGTGTAAAAATAAAGAGGTACTCACCAGAAATGGTGGGGGAAATTTTGGGAAATGGATATGCCTTCGTATTTGAATTAGTGGCAGTAAGCGTCACTCTTGAACATGACACCCCATGTTCATCATTTGAATCTAAGTTGGGAAATCCATTTGTCTCTCATCTGACTTGCTACAAGGTCATATCTCGAGTCGTCTTTGAGTCAATGCTGCCAAGACCATTGTCGTGTCATTCATATGTTCAAGAGAAGTCCAAACAAGCCTTCCATTGAGTCGGCCATCTGCAGTTGTCAATTCTTACCGTGTCGGCGTTCCCTGTGTTCGTTTCAAATCATATTCATACTTTGACTTACCCTAAAAATCAGTTACTTATTTCGTGTCATTGATGAGGGATACATCAAGTCCCTCCTGTGACAAGTCTTTTTCTGTCAACTCCAACTCATTATCTGGGAATAAGACTTAGAAATCATTTAGTACCTTATAACCTGCTTGCCTTAATGGTAGGTCTCTTCGCTTTCGACAGTGGATTCACATCATTGGTCCCTGATCGAGAGATTTCATCGAGTGTTCGACTTCCACTCATTTATTCACATTCATTCGGATTGTACTCAGGTACCTTGGGATTCATTGACATCAATGGTGATTTCCCTCACACTTGTTAATGGTTTTCATCAATGACTGGTAATCAAGTGGTTTCTACCATGTTCAACTTCGACACATGTAATCACATGGCTAGATTTGTACTTTCAGACAATGGGATTGAAGACCCTGGGTCTCATATTTTTGGTCCAGGTTGCGATGGAGTATTTATGATTTGTATCGACACATAGATCCACTTTGTATGTCACATGGCTATGTCCTAATCTGAGTCTTCTAACATAGATCCACAGTGTATTCTTGGTGGCTATGTAGCATTTTGATGAAATGGATCCACGGTGTATGATTGGTGGCCATGGCCTACATTTGTGATTTCATTCATTTGTGGTCTGATCATGGGAATGCCTACCTCAGAGCTAGTATTATATTCTACAGATGCTTGATTGTTTGCAGGTTTTAGATTAGGTGCAATCCTTGTTTCTGACACACACATGCATTTTACAAATTATTTTGGCTGTCACGAGTTCCAGCCTCATACTTTGGGGGGCATTCTGTTACACATTATTTTGGTCACTCTGGTGATGTCTCTATAGTTATGTGTTCAGGCTCTCATAAGGACCTTTTACCTGAGAAAAGTGACTGTTGTCTTCTTCTACAAAGCATATTTTTAAGATGAGTTCGCAGGCTACATGTATTGTAGGGTGTGAGAAACCCTAATTCTCATAGGCTACTCTATACCTAGATTGCGAGATGTTCGCAGTTTTCTCTATAAGTAGGGTGTGAACCTACTTCAAAGATTAAAAGGGAGAAGAGGTTATGAAGGTTCTAGAATAGGATATTCTAGAAAATGAGTTGGCATTCGCATGGTTGGCATCCTAATGACTTCTCAGATTTAGTGTGATCATCCTCATCCGTTTAACCATCTCTCCTTCTCCTATATAATGAAAAGTTTCTCAAGGAAGAGGTTAAGAAAGATTGAATAGAGAATTGATGAAAGAATAGGTTCAGAATTGTGTGAGGAATCCTATTTGAATTGATGCTTGANACAGTGGCATGTCACTTTCCCATAAAATCACTCTTATTTTATTACATGACTCCTTGATCACATGTTTAAGTCTTCATTGAATGTATTATTGTTTCTTTCACCTTGGTCAATTTGTGTCATTGTAGATCTGATATCACAAGGCTACCAAAGCAAAGAAGGGACAACAAAGACATAAGGAAGCGATATCTAAAGGTACGTCACTTATTCCTTCTTCGATGAAAAATTCAATGATTGTAACTTAGGGGAAGTGTCATGTCCTGTCATGTTTTGTTCTAGATATAGGTGGATATAGGGAGATCTATTAATGTCCACACATATCGATTTATCCTATAAAAAGTCTCTGAGGTTAACCAACTTTTCCTACCAGCAAAATTACCCGAAGTGCCAAAGTGCCGAAGGTCAAAGTCAAGAATTGATGTTATTCATTGATCTAAGATCCACTGGAATATCTTTCGATCACTCGATCGAGTACAATGGAAGGATAGCGTAAGTTGTACTAACAATTGAAAAAAATAGGTCACCACATATTTATGAGTTATTTGGTAGGTAAACATTCCCGAGGGATTGAACTATCTCAGAGTTCAAGTAGCCCGAAGTCCTTGTGTCACAAATAGCTGAATACCCGAAGAGCGGGAGCTCCTTTGTCACTAAGTCTATGGTCCTAACTCTTGTACATGTGAAGGTTATCAAGTAGGGAGTGTTGATACACCCTTTGATGGAATTTTTTCCAGAAGAGTTGGAAGACTGCAAAGGCCAGAGTCCCAAAACACCGAAGTCCCAAAGTGAACGAGAATCGTCTATCTCAACATGCAAATAAAACACGACTGTCAATATTGATAAGTGAGAAAGAAATTTTTTGGCTTAACTCTTAGTCACTTCCTATGGTCATATGGAATAGAGGTCTTGAATGTGCGTCTATGCGAATTTTAACATACAGAGGAATATTTTCTTCTGACATGAAGGAACTTTGAACCAGATAGGATCTAGATTATGTCCTTATTGATATTTGTTGATGATTACAGTTGGGTGATACATCCTCTAGGACACAGACTGAGTGATTCAGCCTGAGAGAAAGCCAATGAGTTGGGTGTGCCCAAGATATGGGTATGTTGTTCCTCTCTGAGACGGATAAGGAACATTGTGTGCCCCTGTGTGGGGTGAGGAAGCCCATGAGTTGGGTGTACCCATGAGATGGGTGTGTGGTTCCTCTCTAAGATAGATATGGAATTTTGTGTGCCCCTATGTGGGGTGAGGAATCCCATGATTTTGGGTGTGTCATTCTCTCTGAGACGAAGATGAAATGATGTGTACCCCTGTGAGGGGTGAAGGAGCCCATGTGAAGGGTTTACTGTTATCCTTTATGTAGAGAGTTGAGATGATATGGTACTCCAGATGATTCTCATGTGAGATGCAGTGAGATAGATATCTATTGAGTAGGATGTTCCTGTGTCTGAGCACAGGTGGACGTGATCCTAGTGGCTAAGCACTAGTGAGTGTGTATTTTGATGATTCTCCTGTGAGATGCAATGAGATAGAGACTTGGAAGTCCTTGTGGCTGAGCACGTGTGGACATGCCCCTAGTGGTTGAGCACTAGTGGGTGTATGAGATCCCTTGATATATTGTCTAAGATTCATACTTACTTGTAACCCTATTTGTGATGTAAAAGGTATAGGTCGACCCCACCATAAAGTGAAATATAATTAATGTAAAAGATAATTAATATGGTAATTATTAATTATATTTTGAGTTATTTAGGTCGACCCTATTGTGCCAATAGACACTAATTTTGATATGTCCAGTCTAATATAAATAAAGGTGATTTCCCCATTGAGGAAACACAACACAAGTGTGAATCGTGATTTTGGAAATTTCAGCAAGTACAAGTTCTAGGGAGGAAGGGATGAAGGGATGAAGTGCACAAGTGTGAAAATCAACATGGTTTTAGAGCATAGGTCTTGAAGAACCCAATTCACAAGCATTCAAAGTTAGTTTCCCTCTTCTTTTGCAGTTCTGTACCACCCTCTAGGGTTTGTTGCAATTCTGTAATACCCTCCTTTTTTGATGTGTTTGAACACCTTAAACTTGGACGCTGGGGCTAAAATTTTCACAAGATTGTATGGCCTCCTTCAGCGCACCTCCAACAAGTCTCAAATTGCATTTCCGAGCGTTTTGGATTTTTGGCCCTAGGGTTTCACAATTTTCTACAAATTTTTTGTTTTAGTTTTTCTGCAGCTCATCAAATGAGATTTTCAGCTCACCAGTATTCATGTGACTCTCTTAAGGATTATTGTTGGTATTCATAAGCCCAAAAAAACCTAAGGTTGCTAGCCTAGTCTAGCCGTTAAGTTTTCTAGCCCAGTTAACAAGGGTTTGTGAAAAATATGAAAATATGGTGACACCATGGATACATTCTTCATGAAGATGTCAGAGGATAGAGATCATCTAGGTGCCATTGGAGAAATCATATCAGCACCCTCAAGTATGCACTTGTATATATTATTTGTATCATTTCACTAGTACATATTGAAAAAATTGCGACTACTACTTGCGACGAAAGTACTCTTTCGTCACAAAATTCAAGAGAAAAAGTTCATTTTTTCAATTTTGATCTAAATCAACCTCTTATTCGTCGCTCTATCGAGGAAGTAAACTTTCGTCTATTTTGTGACGATAATCAATATGGTGGACTACTGTCCCATTTTCGACAAACTTGTGTTTTCGTCGCAAGAGCGACGCTCCCTATTGACCGTTACACTTTTTGATACTATCCATATTGACCATTATACATTTTAACAATGTCTAAATTGATATAGTTAAGGTTTGTCTCAAGAGCGACGATTGACCATTATAACCGTTACCATCTTCGACAAAGTGACCTAAATATAATATATATATATATATATATATATATATATATATATTTAGGTCACAGTCATCGCAATTGCGACGACGATGACCTAAATTAACCTATAAATATTTGACAATTTATAGATGTTGCGACAATATTGCTATAATAATGACGGTTCCGAAAGGGTATTTTTGTGCGGAAGTTGTGCGAAAGAATGTCGCAGAATATAGTTAGAGGTGGGGAAAAAAGTAAAGCAGGTGAAAAGGGTGATGGTAGATGTTATTGTCCTTGGAAAAAATGTTTCCTCATACGTCCTGTAAGAATTTTAATAGCAACAACTAGAAAACATTGTAGGAAATATGGGCACATTGATGGCGAATCGAATGAATATCATCCCATGGTAATTAGCTATATATTCATTATATTTTTTTATTTTGTCAATTTTTTATAAAATTATATATATGTATATATATATATATTGAATGTTTGTTATAGTATACACTAATTTTGCATGATTGTTTGTAATTATAAAGTTAGAGTTTCCCTCTAACTTTCCACAGAATATTGCACCAATTATTAGTAGAAATGATGTTGTACAAGTTGAGGAACATCATGACCAAGAAAATGAGGATCTCATGGAAGAAGATGATGGGACAAATCAAGTTAATGATCCCATGGAAGAAGATGATGGAACAAATCAAATGATCCAAGATTTGTTTTCGCAGTTGGATGAGGATGGGGACAATGTTAGTATTTATGATGAACCTCTATTAGAAAAGGCAAATAAACGACTTTATGAAGGATCAAGAGCAAATCTTCTCTCCGCTACATTGTTTCTAGTGAACTTAAAGGTTATGAATAATTTGTCGAACACTTGTATGACACAGATCCTAAGGTATGTAATATGTTTCATCTCATATTATACATAAATGTTGATTTTTTTCTATTTGTTTTTAGTGTACTTAATTAATGTGTAAAATAACAATGCAATTTTTATGATTAATATTCTTACATTAACTAGTTATTTGTTATGTTGTATATTGTTAGGTGAATTTTTGTTACCATCGTCAAATATTTTACCTCGCACATATCAAGGTTTGCATGCCATTATGAAAGACATTGGAATGGATTATCAAACTATAGATGCATGTCCTAATGACCATATTATATATTATGGACAACATGCTTCGAAAAAAGAATGTCCGCAATGTCTTATCAGTAGATATCGAACCGATCAAGTAACAAAAACGGTGCCTCGAAAGGTTCTTCGTCATATTCCCATAATTCCAGATTTTCAGTGATTGTTCAGGTGTGAAAGCATAGCACAATTTATGGATTAGCATGCATGTAACAGAAGTGGAGATGGTGTTCTTCGAATGCCTGTCGATGGTTCTGCATTTAGGGAAATTGAGGAAAAATGGGCAGATTTCAAGGATGAACCTCGTAATGTTAGGCTTTCATTGGCAGCTGACGGTGTTAATCCATTCAGAGAGCTTAGGTATATTTATGCAGTGTGGCCTATTTTTGTTATCAACAATAACATTCCTCCTTGGATGTCAATAAAGAGGGAGCACATAATGTTGACAATGATTGTTCTAGGTATTTGTTTACATTAATTTTTTGAATGTAACAATTTCATTTGTTTCAATTTTTGCATAATATATTTTGTTTAATTATTTACTTATATATATTACATGATATCCTTCCTATAGTAATTATGTGTAATTTCAAACAATTAGGTAAGTACCAGGTTAAAAATATGAATGTATACATCAAGCCTCTTATCGGTGAGCTACTAAAGCTATGGGTTGGCATCACAATGTATGACATATGTAGACCAATCAGGGAGAAGAAATTTAAGTTCCGTGGAACACTTTTATGGAAAAATCATGATGCCCTTGGACTAACACATTTTTGTGGTATGTAGCATTCCAATATTGCTCTTTAATACTATGTAATTTTTTAATGTTATCATGGTGCATGTTTAATTTTTAAATAATCTCATCATATAATTGAC
>JASDQU011311996.1:0-24969 GCA_032191745.1 Picea mariana
CCTATGATTGAAGAAAACTTATAATGGAAAGCAAGAGGGATAAAAACTGGTTTTACAATGTTCATACTGAACTCCAACCACAACTTACCATTACCATCTCTGTGTACTTCCATGTGCATAATTTCTTTTGTTGCTCCTTGATCCCTCATCTGAATTGTCCTGTCCACCTGAGTCATTTTATTACTGATGTTATCCATGCTTCACCTTGCATCGAGCATATCATTAGCAAAGAACATTGAGACTTTGAATGTACTATAAACTGTCTAGTCATTCCTACCCTTTGATAAATCCTGACTCACTACAAAGGATTCAAACCACTTGTATATTTTCCTGGGTATTAATAGGCCATACAATGAATTATCTAGCATGCAAACAAATTTACAGTTGTGATCTTGAATCAACCCTTTTGGTTGTTCCATACATACTATATCTCTATCAATGATGGCCTTGTGAGAAGTAGGATCCCACACACAACATCCCTTTATACCATCTTCATAACTTGCAGAGATATAAAACAAGTAGGAATTCAGAAACAAAGATTTTAAGTCTAGAAATGATTTACCGCTTACCGTTACCTGTAATTGCTTCCGCCATAAACAAGAAAATACATTTGTCACTTCAGATGCTACTTCAGTATTTCCTTCCATCTTATAAAGGTTATCAACCTTTGTTGCCTTCATCACTACTAAATTACCTTTCGACACTGTGAGATCTCCACCTTGACCCGTATACTTATATCCACAAGAATCCAACATTCCCAATGAAAGAAAATTGATTTAAGCTGAAGTACATATCTAACATCCGTTAATTCCCTAACAATTCCATCTAACATATTGATTCTAATACTACCAACCCCAACAGGTTTACATGGAATACCATTTCCCATAAACACTACACCCTCATCAACAGATTCGTAAGAAAAGAACCAATTTCTATGTGATCACATGTGGTGGTAGGCACCTGAATCTAATTGTCATTCTTTTGGATATTGTAAATTACTAGAAATGTATAAAACATGATCAATTATACCTGAATTTGTTACAGCCAAATTTGCCTCATTCGTAGAGTTTTCCTCAGATTGCTTTCTCTTCTAGCAATATTTCTTGAGATGTCATGTTTTGCCACATTACTAGCATTTTTCTTTACCCTTTCTGTGTCTTGACTTAGATCGAAAAAGAGCTTATCTCATTCTTCTCTGTGGTTCGACCTCTGATCAACATCACCTCTGAAGTTGAGGTTTCTTTACTAGATTTTCTCCTCATCTCCTCAGCCAACAAAGCTCCCAGAATAGAGTCATAATCTAAAACATCACCTGAGCTAAAGCTAATAGAGATGACCATATTATCCCAAGACTCAGGAAACAAACACAATAGTGTAATAGCCTTATATTCATCTTTGAATTTAACTTCCATACTAGTCAATCGAACTATGAGGGTATTGAAGGTATTTAAATGGTCAACAACTTTTGTACCTTCCTTCATCCACAAACTGTACAATTGTCTCTTCAAGTAGATTCTTCTTGTTAAGGACTTCTTCAGATATAGACTTTCCAACTTGCTCCATAAGCCTGATGTTGTATCCTCTCCTACAATATTAAACAGAACCTCATCCGCTAGACATAAACGAATGGTGCTAAGACATTTCACATCCAGATCCTCCCATTCCCATTCTATCATGGTTGTTGGTTTTTTTTACTTTCCCGTTAATTCTTTTTGCAACCCTTGTTGCACCAGTAAATCCCGCATTTTAAGATTCCATAGCTCAAAGTTGTTTTTACCGCTGAAATTTTCAACTTCAAACTTCAAACTCTGCATCTTAGCCATTTGCACAAAAAATCTCCCAATATCCACTGCTTATAAAACCCAAGGCCCAAATCACTTCTTATAAAAAATCCTTTTAAATGTGGAGGAATTATAAATATGGTTAAATGTGGATCCTTAGTAAAATAAGGTTAAATGATAACCACAAAAGGTTAATCCAAAAAATAAACCCTTTTAATAATATAAAAAGTTTTAATAAAAAACTTTTATAAAGAAAAAGATTTACTTTCTAAAACATCCACCTTTTAAATTCTTCCACCCTTTTATTAAAAAACCATCCTCACTCTTATACAATTCTTTTAAAAAAGGATTATTTCATTCATAATTAAAAGTCAACTCTCATACCCCTTCACACCTTTTGATATATTTTTAAAAAACTGCCTCCATGTGACTTGTGAAAAATAGTTCATACCTTAAGTTTTTAATAAATTCTTCATACCTTAAGAAATTATTTATCTACTGAATTTTAGGGAGCCATCGTGAGTTTTGGATTTAAGGGAGCCGCCACACCTCACGTAACACTAGAGTGAGGGGAGTCCGCACCTCCCGACACACTGGAGTGCGGAAATCATGAAAGATCTACGCATTGTTCCTCATACTCCACTGCGGAAATTTCATAATTTTTTCACGAGCGTAGGCCTAAGTAATAAGTCTCTGCACCCTTCGAGAGGAGGGACCTGTGGGAATGTATAAATTGACGCACCCTCAAACAGATTTCACTTTTGGCTTCTTCAATAATTTGACACTCCTTCAACTAGCTCAAACCAGCTCCGATGCCACTTGTTAGAAATGTCAATGTGGAAAACAAAATTCTCAATGATAATTAACAATCAAACACATAAGAAATAGAGACAGGGATTTCACGTGGTTCACATAAACATTGGGCTACGTCCACCAAGCATAGGCCTCAGTTGTCTTATTATTCGGATTATGGACTTTACATCATATTTGCAGGTTCTCTCTCAGTCTCACACACTTAGTCATCTCACAGTCGTATTTGCCTCTGCATGCTAATGTGAATTTATACATTCACACAAAGAATTTGAATATTAAATGCAATCCCTATCCATATTCTAACCTTGTCTATTTGGTTGTAACCAGCACAGAATAATAAGATCCAAATCTGTTCTTGGTAATTGGTTGTCACCAAACCCAAACAATCTCCACCTTGACAACAATTAACCTGATACCTTGCTTCTTCCTTTTGTTCATCACCTTTCCTACAAGCCAAGAGAAGCCAAGCACCACTGCAACTTCTCTAATAAAACTGGTTTCATGATCTCGCCTGTGTGACTTACACGAGTTTGAATTTCCTAAGGGGTAACTCCACCTCCAATATGTCTTCCATAACTGTGTTGTGAGACACATTTAGTGATAGATCACATACCATCTTAGTTTAACCATTATAGGTGACATTTGTGCTTCTCATACGTTGAAGCACCCATTTCACTGCAACACCTAAATCTATCACGTTTCTGAAAACATCATTAGCATGTGAAACATCTGGTCTTAACCATTTCATCGCATACAATAGACCTCCTACTCAACTTACACGAGACATAACCTTTTCTTCTTTATAGATAGGCCCTATCCTTGAAGAAAACTTATAATGGAAATCAAGAGGGATAAAAACTGGTTTTACAATGTTCATATTGAACTCCATCCACATATTACAATTACCATATATGTGTACTTCCATGCCCATAATTTGTTTTGCTACTCCTTGATCCCTCATCTGAATTGTCCTGTCCACCTGAGTCATTTTCTTAGTGATTTTATCCATGCTTTGGCTTGCATCGATCATATCATCAACAAAGAACATCAAGACTATGAATGTACTATAAACTTTATAGTCATTCCTACCCTTTGATAAATCCTAACTCACTACGAAGGATTCAAACCTCTTGTATATTTTCCTGGGTACCAATAGACCATACAATGAATTATCTAACATGCAAACAAATTTACTGTTGCGATGTTGAATCAACCCTTTTGGTTATTCCATAAATACTATATCTCGGTAAATGATGAACTTGTGAGAAGTAGGATCCCACACACAATATCCCTTTATACCATCATCATAACTTGCAGAGATATAAAACAAGCAGGAATTTAGAAACAAAGATTTGAAGTCTGGAAATGATTTACCGCTTACCAATACCTGCAATTATTTCTTGATCTTATGACCTTGACTCTTCTGCCATAAACAAAAGATACATATGTCACTTCAGATGCTACTTCAGTACTACCTCCAGCTTATAAAGGTGATCAACCTTTGTTGCCTTCAACACTAATAAATTACCTTTCTACACTGTGAGAGCTCCACGTTGACCTGTATACTTATATCCACAAGAATCCAAAACTCCCAATGAAATCAAATTTGATTTAAGCTCAGGTCCATATCTAACATCCGTTAATTCCCTAGAAATACCATCAAACATCCCGATTCTAATATTGCAAACCCCAACAGTTTTACATGGAATACTATTTCCCATAAACACTACCCCCTCATCAACAGATTGGTAAGAAAAGAACCAATTTCTATGTGATCACATGTGGTGGGAGGCACCTGAATCTAACTGCCATTCTTCTTGATATTGTAAATTACTATAAATGGATAAAACGTGATCAATTATACCTGAAATGTTTACAGCCAAATTTTCTTCCTTCGTAGAGTTTTCCTCAATTTCCTTTCTCTTCCAACAATCTTTCTTGAGATGTCCTATTTTTCCACAGTACCTCATTTTTCTTTACCCTTTATGTGTCTTGACTTAGATCAGAAAGAACTTCTCTTATTCTTCTCTGTAGTTCCACCTATGATCAACATTACCTCTTAATTTTAGGCTTCTTTACTAGATTTTCTCCTCATCTCCTCAACCAACAAAGCTCCGACAACAGAGTCATAATCTAAAACATCTTCTAAGATAAATATAATAGAGGTGACCCGATTATCCAAAGACTTAGGCAACAAACACACTAGTGTAATAGCCTTATCTTCATCTTTGAATTTAACTTCCATACTAGTCAATCGAACTATGAGGGTATTGAAGGTATTTAAATGGTCAACAACTTTTGTACCCTCCTTCGTCCACAAATTGTACAACTGTCTCTTCAAGTAGATTCTGCTTGTGAAGGACTTCGTCATATACAAAATTTCCAACTTGCTCCATAAGCCTGATGTTTTATCCTCTCCTACGATATTAAACAGAACCTCATCTGCCAGACATAAACAAATGGTGCTAAGAGCTTTCACATCCAAATCCTCCCATTGCCATTTTGTTGTGGCTATTGGTTTCTATGATTTTCCTGCCAATGCTTTTTGCAACCCTTGTTGCACCAGTAAATCCCACATCCTAATCTTCTAGAGCTCAAATTGTTTTTTACCGCTCAACTTTTCAACTTCAAACTTCAAACTCTACATCTTAGCCATTTGCACAAAAAATCTCCTAATATCCACTGCTTATAAAACCCATGGCCCAAATCACTGCTTATAAAAAATCCTTTTAAATGTGGAGGAATTATAAATAAGGTTAAATGTGGATCCTTAATAAAATAAGGTTAAATGATAACCACAAAAGGCTTAATCCAAAAAAAACCCTTTTAATAATATAAAAAGTTTTAATAAAAAACTTTTATAAAGAAAAAGATTTACTTTTTAAAACATCCACCTTTTAAATTCTTCCACCCTTTTATTAAAAAACCATCCTCACTCTTATACGATTCTTTTAAAAAATAAGTATTTCGTTCTTAATTAAAATTCAACTCTCATACCTCTTCACACCTTTTCATATATTTTTAAAAAACTGCCTCCACGTGACTTGTGCAAAATAGTTCATACCTTAAGTTTTTTATAAATTCTTCATACCTTAAGAAATTATTTATCCACTAAATTTTACGGAGCAGTCGTGAATTTTGGATTTAAGGGAGCTGTCGGACCTCACGCAACAGTGGAGTGATGGGAGTCTGCACCTCCCAACACACTAGAGTGCATAAATGGTGAAAGATCTACGCACTATTCCTCATACTCAACTGCGGAAATTTCACAAATTTGTCACGGGTGTAAGGTTGAGTAATAAGTATATGCACCCTTCAAGAGGAGGGACCTGCGGGGATCTATAAATTCATTCACCCTCACATAGATTCTACTTTTGGATTCTAAATTTGATGCTCCTTCGACAAGCTCTAACCAGCTCTGATACCACTTGTTAGAGTTGTCAATGTGGAAAACACAATTCTCAATGATAATTAACAATCACACACATAAGAAATAGACACAGGGATTTCACGTGGTTCACCCGAACGTTGGGATACGTCCACGAAGCATAGGCATCGGTTGTCTTATTATTCAGATTATGGAGATTACATTAGATTTGCAAGTTCTCTCTCAGTCTCTCACACTCAGTCATCTCACAGTCGTATTTTCCTTTGCGGGCTTGCATGAATTTATACATTCACACAAGAAACTGACTATTAAATGCAATCCCTATCCATATTCTAACTTGGTCTATTTGTTTGTAACCAATGCAGAATAATAGGATCCAAATCTGTTCTTGGTAATTGGTTGTCACCAAATCCCAGCAATTTCCACCTTGACAACAATTAACTTGATACCTTGCTTCTTCCTTTTGTTCATCACCTTTGCTGAAAGCCAAGAGGAGCCAATCACCACTGCAACTTCTTTAATAAAATGGGTTCCATGATCTCACCTGTGTGACTTGCATGAGTTTGGATTTCCTCAGGGGTCACTCCACCTCCAGCATGTCTTCCACAACTGTGTTGTGAGACACATTTAGTGATATATCTCCTCCTATCCAAAATACTTGTAAAATATACATTACAATTATCACAGACCATCTCAATGTAACGACTATAGGTGACATTTGTGCTTCTCATACGCTGAAGCACCCATTTCACTGCAACACCTGAATCTGTCACATTTATGAGAACATCATTAGCATGTGAAAGATCTGGTCTTAACCATTTCATCGCATGCAACAAACTGAACTTACACGAGACATAACCTTTTCTTCTTTATAGACGGGCCCTATGCTTGAAGAAAACTTATAATCGAAAGAAAGAGGGATAAAAAATGGTTTTATAATGTTCATACTGAACTCCAACCACAAGTTACCATTACCATATATGTGTACTTCCATGCCCATAATTTGTTTTGCTTCTCCTTGATCCCTCATCTGAATTGTCCTGTACACCTGAGTCATTTTCTTACTAATTTTTTCCATGCTTCAGCTTGCATCGAGCATATCATCAGGAAAGAACATCAAGAATGTGAATGTACTATAAACTGTATAGTCATTCCTACCCTTTGATAAATCCTGACTCACTATGAAGGATTCAAACCTCTTGTATATTTTCCTGGGTACCAATAGGCCATAAAATGAATTATCTAGCATGAAAACAAATTTATTGTTGCGATCTTGAATCAACCCTTTTGGTTGTTCCATACATACTATATCTCTATCAATTACGATCTTTTGAGAAGTGCGATCCCACACACAACATCCCTTTATACCATCATCATAACTTGCAGAGATATAAAACAAGTAGGAATTCATAAACAAATATTTTATGTCTGGAAATGATTTACCGCTTGCCAGTACCTGCAATTATTTCTTTCTCTTATGAACTTGATGCTTCTTCCATAAACAAAAAGATACATCTATCACTTCAGATGCTATTTCAGTACTTCCTTCTAGCTTATAAAGGTTATCAACATTTGTTTCCTTCATCACTACTAAATTACCTTTCGACACTGTGAGAGTTGTACCTTGACCTGTATACTTATATCCACAAGAATCCAACACTCTCAATGAAATCAAACTTGATTTAAGATCAGGTACATATCTAACATCCTTTAATTCCCTAACAATACCATAGAACATCCTGATTCTAATACTTCCAACCCCAACAGTTTTACATGGAATACCATTTCCCATAAACAACACACCCTCATCAATAGATTGGTAAGAAAAGAACCAATGTCTATGTGAGAACATGTGGTGGGAGGCACCTAAAACTAACTACCATTCTTCTTGATATTGTAAATAACTAGAAATGGATAAAACATGATCAATTATACATGAATTTGTTACACCCAAAGTTGCTTCCTTCGTAGAGTTTTCCTCAGATTCCTTTCTCTTCCAACAATCTTTCTTGAGATGTCTTGTTTTTCCACGGTACTGTCATTTTTATTTACCCTTTCTGTTTCTTGACTTAGATCGGAAATAACTTCTCTCATTATTCTTTTTGGTTCGACCTCTATTCAACATCACCTCTGAAGTTGAGGTTTCTTTACTAGATTTTCTCCTCATCTCCTCAGCCAAAAAAATTCCCACAACAAAGTCATAATCTAAAACATCTGTTGAGCTAAAGCTAATAGAGGTGACTAGATTATCCCAAGACTCAGGAAATTAACAAAATAGTGTAATATCCTTATCTTCATCTTCGAATTTAACTTCCACACTAGTCAATTGAACTATGAGGGTATTGAAGGTATTTAAATAGTCGACAACTTTTGTACCTTCCTTCATCCGCAAACTGTACAACTGTCTCTTCAAGTAGATTATGATTGTCAAGGACTTTTTCATATATAGACTTTCCAACTTGCTCCATAAGCCTAATGTTGTATCCTCTCCTACAATATTAAACAAAACCTCATCCGCCAGACATAAATGAATGGTGCTAAGATCTTCCGCATCCAGATCCTCCCATTCCCATTCCATCATGGATGTTGGTTTCTTTGACTTTCCTGCCAATTACTTTTGTAACCATTGTATCACCAATAAATCCTGCATCTTAAGCTTACAGAGCTCAAAGTTGTTTTTACCCCTGAACTTTTCAACTTCAAACTTCAAACTCTGCATCTTATCCATTTGCACAAAAAATATCATAATATTCATTGCTTATAAAACCGAAGGCCCAAATCACTGCTTATAAAAAATCCTTTTAGATGTGGTGGAATTATAAATAAGGTTAAATGTGGATTCTTAATAAAATAAGGTTAAATGATAACAAAAAAGGTTTAATCCAAAAAAAAACCCTTTTAATAATATAAAATTTTTTAATAAAAAACTTTTATAAAGAAAAAGATTTACTTTTTATAACATCCACCTTTTAAATTCTTCGACCCTTTTATTAATAAACCATCCTCACTCTTATACGATTATTTTAAAAAAGGAGTATTTCTTTCTTAATTAAAAGTCAACTCTCATACCTCTTCACACCTTTTCATATATTTTTAAAAAACTGCCTCCACGTGACTTGTGCAAAATAATTCATACCTTAAGTTTTTCATAAATTCTTCATACCTTAATAAATTATTTATCCACTGAATTTTAGGGAGCCATCATGACTTTTGGATTTAAGGGAGCCTCCACAACTCACGCAACACTGGAGTGTGGGGAGTCTGCACCTCTCGACACACTGGAGTGCGAAAATCGTGAAAGCTCTATGCACTGTTCCTAATAATCAACTGCGGAAATTTCACAAATTATTCACAGGCATAAGGATGAGTAAAAAGTCTCTGCACCCTTCAAGAGGAGGGACCTACGGGGATGTATAAATTGACACACCCTCACACAGATTTCACTTTTGTCTTCTCCAAGAATTTGGCTCTCCTTCAACCAGCTCTAACCAACTCTGATACCACTTGTTAGAATTGTCAATGTGGAAAAAACAATTCTCAATGATAATTAACAATCACATACATAAGAAATAGACATGGGGATTTCACGTGGTTCACCCAAACATCGGGCTACATCCACCAATCATAGGCATCGCTTGTCTTATTATTCGGATTATGGAGATTACATCAGATTTGCAAGTTCTCTCTCAGTCTCTCACACTCAGACATCTCACAGTCGTATTTGCTTCTGCGGGCTTACATGAATTTATACATTCACACAAGAAGCTGAATATTAAATGCAATCCCTATCCATATTCTAACTTAGTCTATTTGGTTGTAACTAACATAGAATAATAGGATCCAAATCCGTTTGTTGGTAATTGGTTGTCACCAAATCCCAAAAATCTCCACCTTGACAACAATTAACCTGATACCTTGGTTCTTCCTTTTGTTCATCACCTTTGCTGCAAGCCAAGAGAAGCCAACCACCACTGCAACTTCTCTAATAAAGCTGGTTTCATGATCTCGCATGTGTGACTTGCATGAGTTTGGATTCCTGAGGGGTCACTCCACCTCCAACATGTCTTCCACAACTGTGTTGTGATACCAATTTAGTGATATATCTCCTCCTATCCAAAATACCTGTAAAATATACATTACAATTATCAAAGACCATCTTAGTGTAACCATTATAGGTGAAATTTGTGCTTCTCATACGTTGAAGCACCCATTTCACTGCAACACATGAATCTGTCACGTTTGTGACAAGATCATTAGCATGTGAAACATATGGTCTTAACCATTTCATCGCATACAATAGACCTCCTACTAAAATTACATGAGACATGACCTTTTCTTCTTTATAGACAGGCCCTATGCTTGAAGAAAATTTATAATGGAAAGCAAGAGGGATAAAAACTGGTTTTACAATGTTCATATTGAACTCTAACCACAACTTACCATTACCATCTCTGTGTTCTTCAATGCCCATAATTTATTTTGATATTCCTTGATCCCTCATCTGAATTCTCCTATCCACATGAGTCATTTTCTTACTGATTTTATCCATGCTTCGGCTTGAATAAAGCATATCATCAACAAATAACATCAAGGATGTGAATGTACTATAAACTGTATAGTCATTCCTACCCTTTGATAAATCCTTACTCACTATGAATGATTCAAACCTCTTCTATATTTTCCTGGGTACCAATAGGCCATACAATGAATTATCTAGTATGCAAACAAATTTACTGTTGCGATATTGAATCTATTAGCACTTCGTAAATCTATTTGGATGATAAACAGACGACGAAGGTAAGTTTTTCAACCAACTTTGAGACCCAAAACTATCCTTTTGGATCTGGAGAGTGCTCTCTCAGAAATCGTGCGGTCTTCACATAGGATATGACTTGGGAACACAATGGCTAGATTTAAACACCTTTGATGTAATGGGTTCTGGTTATATTGGCGCAAGAAAGTAAAACTTGGGCTATGGAGTTGATTTGAAGAAATGACAGAGATGAATGACTCGGTGACCGGAATTGAGAGGATAAGGCTAGGCGAGCAACAATCGTTAGTGTAAAACCGTAATGTGGTGGGAAAAATTACAAGAAGTAACTTAGGAGCATCGTTGTGGATGAATTCAGAGTTAGCGTTAGAGGAAAACATTTTGTCTAAGTGGCGCGAACAAGGGGCACTATATAGCCAATCTGCAAGTTCAAAAATTCATTCCGAAATAGACAGTACAAGATATGGAATAAATATAACACGAAACACATACGCAAAGAAAGAGGCACAATACCTCCAACTATTACAACTAGAATCTTTTCATCAAGTCATAAGACCTTTGCATTAAATTTCAGTCAAAACTCAGATTACATACAATAGCAGTCATTTACCCAATTTGACAACCGACCCCTTTTACATGAAAATGATCCCCATATATAGAAAAATAATGTCACCCTTGGCTGTTAGGGTCGAGCTACTCTCTCCTGGAATCATGGATCTGTTTTCTTTGAAAGAGAACAATAACTTCAACAGATGCACTAAAAATAGAAAACTTGACTTTGCCAAATCATAATCATAACCGAAATATTCTTTACATTCATTAATCATGATCAAAATTCGAACATGTGGTTTTGATGAGTCATCATGTGCACTGTTGGACACTCTGTCACCCTTGCACAACAAGTCTACTATGCAATAGTAACCTACAACAAAAAACGCAGCGGATTTGCGTAGCAAACTAGGAAAATAGGCGTTAAATATGACATCATATATCACTAATAAAAAACTATTTTTAGAAAATAAGAGACGTTTTTGTATTTAATCTTGCTATAAATAAAAACCTCTCTCGTTTTCTTGAAATTCATTTCCATATTGCCGAAATACGTGTCGCAAAAACATATCTCGGATAGGAAATCATGAAAACTGAAAAATAAGGCTCAAATATTCCTTCGAATATCCCAATCCGTGACACATTTTGTAAATATGAGAGAGGTTTTTATTATTCGTCTTGTCCTAGACAAAAACCTCTCGAGGATTTTCAAAATTTCTCTCCAATTGGTCAAACATTGATCTTGAAGTTGACCACTAAACCAGTAATTTGCGTAGTGCGGCCTATAGCCTGTGTGCAGGAAAATTCCATTGCATGACAGAATCCACTGAGAGAAAACATACTATGTGCGATGAAATCCAATGCGCAACATAATCCAATGCATGACAGAAATCACTACGCGGTAGAAATCCACTGTGCGACAGAATCCACCGTGCGACAGAAATCCACTACGCGCCAGAATCCATTGCACGGCAGAATCCACTGCGCAGCAAAAATCCACTGTGCGATAGAATCCTTTGTGCGATGAAGTGCTTTGTGCAACACATAGAAAATTTTTGCAACGTGCAGTTGCAAATGAAAATGGAACAAATAAATGATAAGCTTCCTTTTGAAACTGACCCTTGGAGATGTTGGATGATGCGAGTCATAAAAACAATATGGGTGCTAACATGCATGACTTTGCAAAATTGTTGACAAACCTCTAACCTTAGCCATGAAAATAATAGTGCTAACAACTAGCTCCAATGGGGATGTTATCCTCCCTGTGAGGTATAAAATAACAATATACCATGTGCCAATCCATTGGGCTTCTCCCAAACTCAACTTTCCAACTGTAACTTGTAACCTGCATCCGTTGAAAACCCAAAATTGTATATGCTCCAATCTAAAAAATGAAACTAAGATGAAGATGAAAACTGCATATTGCTAAAATAAATGCTCGTAGTATCGAGCTTATTCACACTCCTACCTACCCTAACTGCTGAAAAAGATGTCAATCAAGTGAAATCAAAATGCCAATGTAACCATGCAAGCACTTTATACACTTTTTTCTTTCTTTGCAAATGATTGCTCCAAAGCCTGTTTACTGATAAGTCATTCAAAAATTTCTCTATAAATTAAAATATAAAAAAATAAAAAATATTGAGATTGTTTGTTGCCTCCACCAAAACTGCAAATGGATCCTTTAGAACACACATAAAACAACAACCATGTTTCACCCCTTCCACTGCATCCTTGTTTTCATGTAATTGAACCTATTGATCACCACAAAGAGGATGAAAAATCTGCTAAGACTGCTGGAAATAACAATATTCTGAATCAGAAAACAGTGCTAGCTAAAATGAAACTCGTAGTGGCAAGCAATCCATATCTAACACTGATGTTGATTTACCATCATATTTATTTCCAAGATGGTAGTTGATTACATGCTGCAAATCTGAACTGAAACAACTTTCCATGTAATCAACAACAGGGTCATTAAAAGTATGAGAAGGTTGTTGGTCCTCTTCACCGTTAACAATTTTCTCATGTAAAACAATGTCACTGTGAATGCAATCAGACTTCACTTCTTCCTATGTTATCTCATGATTTAATTTCAACAATTCAAAGGAAGAAAAACATAATGGAAGACAATTTTCATTTGCAAGTCCATTTCTTTCTTCATATTCAACATCATGCATGTAGGATTTCTGATATGAAACATTATAAACATTTTTCTTCAGCAATTCGAAAGATGCAAAACACAATGACAAAGTTCTTTCATCTAATTTAAAACTTTCTTCATTTTCTTCAATGCTGTCAGATGCACATTTTTCAATTTCTTTGGATTGTTGAACATACTCATTTTCAGATTCATCTTTGACCAATGGCTGCAATTTTGAATTGATAAAACCTTCCATATAACAAGCAATCGGGTCATTAAACACATGAGAAAATTGCTGCAATTTCTTGTCAATTTTTTCCCATGAATCAATGTGATTTTCCATCAGTGCACATTCCTCTGCCTCAGTGATGATCTTTATATTTTCTTTCAACAATTTAAACGAAGCAAAACCTAAAGGTAAATAATTCCCTTCGGCTGATTCGTTACTTTCTTCAAATTCTTCTTTGTAGCTGTGATATGTAGGTTGATTGCTCTCATTACACTGTTGAAAAGGAACATTTTTTGATAGAGAACATGCAGCTGGTTGTTCTAGGAAGTTAACATCATAACCATCATCATATTCATCATATATAGGAAAATCAACAACATCTGCAATGTCATCCAACAAGAAAACGTTTGGGACATCAACCTTCTCTTCAACAAGATGATTTGCAAATTCATTTTCTTGACTGTCTAAAAATGAATACATAAAACAATCAGCCCCCTGCTCATCATGGTATGGATCAGAAGCTAAATTAGCACCTTCTTTTTCAATAAGTGGAATATAATCCTCTGTAAAATCCTTAGCATTTAAAGCTTCAAGAGGACATATGATATTATTAATCCTCTTCTCAAGATTTAAATCCACTGTTATTTGTTCATATTCATTGTCTCTTCTTTAGCATCCAACTCCTCATTTTGAATTTGTTTACATGCTTGAATATTGTCTTCAACTTCCTAAGCATTTTTGAACATCTGTTGCAAATACATAGGCCTCCTCTCCATCAAAATAAA
Organism: Picea mariana; assembly: GCA_032191745.1. Taxonomy (NCBI): domain Eukaryota; kingdom Viridiplantae; phylum Streptophyta; class Pinopsida; order Pinales; family Pinaceae; genus Picea; species Picea mariana. Next base: position 14,460 of record JASDQU011311996.1, read on the forward strand.
AGACAAGTCTGATTGAAAGGTTGTTACATAATGAAGCATGGCAACAACTTCAGGAGGTTGGACTTCTTTAGGCAGTTTATAATAAATACTAGCAAACCTCCTACTAAAATTTGAGATGGTTTCATCTTTCATTCTTCTCATGGCATAAAACTCTGAAAGGAGTATATCCTATGACTTTCTCTCACCCCAAAATATATGGAAAGCTTCCCTCAGTTCATCCCACGAGATAATTGACTGAGGCTGCAAATGTTTGAACCATGCTTTGGCATCTCCTTGTAAGGTCTGAGAAAAGGCCCTCATAGACACATCATCATGTTCGATCTAAAATATTTCTATAAAATGCTCAAAGAACTGAATATGTTTTTCAGCTGACTTTCCATCAAGCTCTCCATCAAACCGAGGAAGGTACTTATAATTTTTCAGAGGAAAGTCATGAAGGATGGAAGGAAATTTAAGAGGACTGTATCTTTCTTGAATCTTGCATGGTGTAGGATTAGAACAGAATGTACAAGCTCATCTTTGGTTTCATTATGCTCACAAGAATTATCATGAACATCATATGGCTTAGAGGAAGGAGCTTGGTGAATATCAGTTATACAAGAAGAAGGAGGTATACCTATAGTTTTCCATGGAGGATATACAAGGGTAGATCTATGGGCTTCATTTGAATGCAGTAAGTGAAGAAATATTCTTTTGAAAAACTCAGGAAAGGACAAGAATATATTGATAATACAGAAAATTACTTGAACTAAACTTAAGCTCGAGTACCTTATTTTTCCATACTTCTCTTCCATATCTCTGTCAATAGGTCTCATTCTCCAGTGGAGTCTTTGAATCACATTTGAAGCTTGATTGGAGTCACCATGAAAACTTTAGCTTTGGATTCTTCTGCTAGTGGAATCACCTTCAACTGATTTTATGATGTGTGGAGTCACCAGAGTAGAAATACAACCAATATGTGCCTAAGTGTCTGCTGCTCTCAGACCTTAGAACTCAACCATGTTGTTCTTTCTCAGGGAAAAATTTTCAATATTGTCCCCGACAACGACGCCAAAATGTTAGCACTCCATAAATATGTTTGGCTGGTAAACAAACGACGAAGGTAACTTTTTGAACCAGCTTTGAGACCCAAAACTAGCCTTTAGAGAGGGCTCTCTCAAAAATGGCGCAGTCTCCACGCAGGATATGACTTGGGAATACAATGGCTAGATTTAAACACCTTTGATGTAATGGGTTCTGGTTATATTGGTGCAAGAAAGTAAAACTTGGGCTATGGAGTCGATTTGAGGAAATCACAGAGATGAATGAATGAGTGACCGGACTTGAGAGGATAAGGCTAGGCGAGCAATAGTATTCAGTGTAAAACTGTAATGTGGTAGGAGAAATTACAAGAAGTAACTCAGGAGCGTCGCTGTGAACAAATTTAGAGTTAGCTTTAGAGGAAAATGTTTTGTCTAAGTGGCGCGAACAAGGGGCGCTATACAGTGAATCCATAGGTTCAAAAATTCGTTTTGAAATAGATAGTACAAGATATGGAATAAAGATAACAGGAAACACATACGTAAAGAAAGAGGCACAATACCTCCAACTATTACATCTAGAATCTTTTCATCAAGTCACAAGACCTTTGCATTAAATTTCGGTCAAAACACAGATTACATACAATAGTAGTCATTTACCCAATTTTCCAACCAACCCCTTTTACATGAAAATGATCCCCATATATAGAAAACTAATGTCACCCTTGGCTATTAGGGTTGAACTACTCTCTCATGGAATCATGGATCCGTTTTCTTTGAAAGAGAACAATAACTTCAACGGATTCACTAAAAATAGAAAACCTGACTTTGCCAAATCATAATCATAACCGAAATATTCTTTACAATCATTAATCATGATAAAAATTCGACCATATGGTTTTGATGAGTCATCATGTTCATTGTTGGACACTATGTCACCCCTACACAAGAAGTCTTCTACGCAACAGTAAGCTACAACAAAAAATGCAGCGGATTTGCATAGCAAACTAGGAAAATAGGCCTTAAATATGACATCATATCTCACTAATAAAAAACTATTTTTAGAAACTGATAGAGGATGTTGTATTTAAGCTCGTTATAAAGAAAAATCTCTCTCATTTTCTTGAAATTCGTATCTAGCTGGCCGGAATACATGTCGCAAAAACATGTCTCGGACATGAAAACATGAAAACTGAAAAATAGGGCTCAAAGATTGCTTTGAATATCCCAATCCGTAACACATTTTGAAAATATTAGATAATTTTTTATTATCTGTCTTGTCCTCGACAAAAATCTCTCGGGTATTTTCAAAATTCCTCTCTAGTTGGTCAAAAATTGATCTTGAAGTTGACCAATAAACCAGTAATTTGCGCAGTGCGGCCTGTAGCCTGTGTGTAGGAAAATTCCACTGCGTGACAAAATCCTATGCATGATGAAATCCATTGTGCGACAACATCCTATGCATGATAGAATCGAGTGCACAACAGGAATCCACTGTGCAGTAGAAATACACTACATGACAGAATCCACTGCGTGGTAGAAATCCACTGCGCGGCAGAATCCACTGCACGATAGAATCCACTGCGCAGAATAAATTCACTGCGCAATATAATCCTTTGCGCGATGAAGTGCTCTATGCAACACGTAGAAAAAAATTTCAGCGCGCAGTTGCAAATGGAAATGGAACAAATAAATGATAACCTTCCTTTTGAAACTAACCCTTGGAGATGTTGGATAATGCCAGTCATAAAAACAATATGGGTGCTAACATGCCTGACTTTGCAAAATTGTTGACAAACCTCTAACCTTAGCCATGAAAATAATGGTGCTAATAGAATCAACCCTTTTGGTTTTTCCATACATACTATATATCTATCAATGATGACCTTGTGAGAAGTAGAATCCCACACACAGCATCCCTTTATACCATCATCATAACTTGCAGAGATATAAAACAAGCAGGAATTCAAAAACAAAGATTTTAAGTCTGGAAATGATTTACCACTTACCAGTACCTGCATTTCTTTCATTCTCTTATGACCTTGATTCTTATGCCATAAACAAGAAGATACATCTGTCACTTCAGATGCTACTTTAGTACTGCCTTCCAGCTTATAAAGGTTATCAAACTTTGTTGTGTTCATCACTACTAAATTACCTTTCGACACTGTGAGAGATCCACCATGACCTGTATACTTATATCCACAAGCATCCAACACTCCCAATGAAATCAAATTTGATTTAAGATGAGGTACATATCTAATATCCGTTAATTCCCTAACAATACCATCGAACATACTGATTCTAATACTGCCAACCCCAATAGTTTTACATGGAATACCATTTCATATAAACACTACACCCTCATCAACAAATTAGTAAGAAAAGAACCAATTTCTATGTGAGCACATGTGGTGGGAGGCACCTGACTCTAACTTCCATTCTTATTGATATTGTAAATTAGTAGAAATGGATAAAACGTGATCAATTATACCTGAATTTGTTACAGCCAAATTTGCTTCCGTCGTAGAGTTTTCCTTAGATTCCTTTCTCTTCAAACAATCTTTCTTAAGATGTCTTGTTTTTCCACAGTACCGACATTTTTCTTTACCCTTTCTATGTCTTGACTTAGATCAGAAATAACCTATCTCATTCTTCTATGTGGTTCGAACTTTGATCAACATCACCTCTGAATTTGAGGTTTCTTTACTATATTTTCTCCTTATCTCCTCAGCCAACAAAGCTCCCACAGCAGAGTCATAATCTAAAACATATGCAGAGTTAAAGCTAATAGAGGTGACTAGATTATCCCAAGACTTAGGCAATGAACATAATAGTGTAATATCCTTATCTTCATCCTCGAATTTAACTTCCATACTAGTCAATTGAACTATGAGGGTATTGAAGGTATTTAAATGGTCAACAACTTTTGTACCTTCCTTCATCCGTAAACTGTACAACTATCTCTTCCAATAGATTCTTCTTGTCAAGGACTTAGTCATATATAGAATTTCCAACTTTCTCCATAATCCTGATGTTGTATCCTCTCCTACGATATTAAACATAACCTCATCCGCCAGACAAAAACAATTGGTGCTAAGAGCTTTCGCATCTAGATCCTCCCATTCCCATTCTGTTATGGCTGTTGGTTTCTTTGAATTTCCTGCCAATGATTTTTCCAACCCTTGTTGCACCAGTAAATCCCACATCTTAAGCTTCTAGATCTCAAAGCTGTTTTTACCGCTGAACTTTTCAACTTCAAACTTTGAACTCTGCATCTTACCCATTTGCACAAAAAATCTCCTAATATCCACTACTTGTAAAACCCAAGGCCCAAATCACTACTTATAAAAAATCCTTTTAAATGTGGAGGAATTATAAATAAGGTTAAATGATAACCACAAAAGGTTTAATCCAAAAAAAAACCCTTTTAATAATATTAAAAGTTTTAATAAAAAAAATTATAAAGAAAAATATTTACTTTTTAAAACATCCACCTTTTAAATTCTTCCACCCTTTTATTAAAAAACCATCCTCACTCTTATACGATTCTTTTAACAAAGAATTATTTCTTTCTTAATTAAAAGTCAACTCTCATACCTCTTCACACCTTTTCATATATTTTTAAAAAACCGCCTCCATGTGACTTGTGCAAAATAGTTCATACCTTAAGTTTTTCATAAATTCTTCATACCTTAAGAAATTCTATATCCGTTGAATTTTAGGGAGCCTTCGTGACTTTTGGATTTAAGGGAGCCTCTGCACCTCACGCAACACTGGAGTGTGGGGAGTCTTCACCTCCCGACATAGTGGAGTGCGGAAATGGTGAAAGATCTATGCATTGTTCCTCATACTCAATTGCGGAAATTTCACAAATTTTTCACGAGCTAAGGCTGAGTAATAAGTCTCTGCACCCCTTGAGAGGAGGGACCTGCGGGGATGTATAAATTGACACACCCTCACACAGATTTCACTTTTGGATTCTCCAAGAATTTGCCGCTCCTTCAACCAGCTCTAACCATCTCTGATACCACTTGTTAGAATTGTCAATGCGAAAAACACAATTCTCAATGATAATTAACAATCACACACATAAGAAATAGTCACAGGGATTTCACGTAGTTCACCCAAACGTTGGTCTACCTCCACCAAACATAGGCATCGATTGTCTTATTATTCGGATTATGGAGATTACATAAGATTTTCAATTTCTCTCTCAGTCTCTCACACTCAGTCATCTCACAGTCGTATTTTCTTATGCGAGCTTACATGAATTTATACATTCACACAAGAAACTTAATATTAAATTCAATCCCTATCCATATTCTAACTTGGTCTATTTGGTTGTAACTAGCACAAAATAATAGGATCCAAATATGTTCTTGGTAGTTGGTTGTCACCAAATCTTAACAATCTCCACCTTGACAACAATTAACCTGATACCTTGCTTCTTCCTTTTGTTCATCACCTTTAGTGCAAGCCAAGAGAAGCTAATCACCACTGCAACTTCTCTAATAAAACTGGTTTCATGATCGCACCCGTGTGACTTGCACGAGTTTGGATTTCCTGAGGGGTCACTCCTCCTCCAACATGTCTTCCACAACTATGTTGTGAGACACATTTAGTGATAGATCTCCTCCTATCAAAAATACCTGTAAAATATACATTACAATTATCACAGACCATCTCAGTGTAACCATTATAGGTGACATTTGTGTTTCTCATACTCTGAAGAACCCATTTCACTGCAACACCTAAATCTGTCACGTTTCTGACAACATCATTAGCATGTGAAACATCTGGTCTTAACCATTTCATTGCATACAATGGACCTCCTACTTAACTTACACAAGACATAACATTTTCTTCTTTATAGACAGGCCCTATGCTTGAAGAAAACTTATAATGGAAAGCAAGAGGCATAAAAATTGGTTATACAAAGTTTATACTGAACTCCAACCACAAATTACCATTACCATCTCTATGTACTTCCATGCCCATAATTTGTTTTGATGCTCCTTGATCCCTCATTCGAATTGTCCTGTCCACCTGAGTCATTTTCGTACTGATTTTATCCAAGCTTCAGCTTGCATCGAGCATATCATCAACAAAGAACATCAAGACTGTGAATGTACTATAAATTGTATAGTCATTCCTACCCTTTGATAAATTCTGACTCACTATGAAGAAATTAAACCTCTTGTATATTTTCCTGGGTACCAATAGGCCATACAATGAATAATCTAGCATGCAAATAAATTTACTGTTGCGATCTTGAATCAACCCTTTTGGTTGTTCCATACATACTATATCTCTATCAATGATGTCCTTGTGAGAAGTAGGATCCCACACACAACATCCCTTTATACCATCATCATAACTTTCAGAGATATAAAACAAGTAGGAATTCAAAAACAAAGATTTTAAGTCTGGAAATGATTTACCACTTACTAGTACCTGCACTTCTCTCTTTCTCTTATGACCTTGATGCTTTTTCCATAAGCAAGAAGATACATTTGTCACTTCAGTAGTTCCTTCCATCTTATAAAGGTTATCAATCTTTGTTTCCTTCATCACTACTAAATTACCTTTCGACACTGTGAGAGCTCCACCTTAACCTGTATACTTAGATCCACAAGAATCAAAAACTTCCAATGAAATCAAATTTTATTTAAGCTCAGGTACATATATAACATCCGTTAATTCCCTAACAATACAATCGAACATCCTGATTCTAATGCTTCCAACCCCAACAGTTTTACATGGAATACCATTTCCCATAAACACTACACCCTGATCAACAAATTGGTAAGAAAAGAACCAATTTCTATGTGAATACATGTTGTGCGAGGCACCTGAATCTAACTGCCATTCTTCTTGATATTGTAAATTACTAGAAATGGATAAAATGTGATCAATTATACCTGAATTTATTACAGCCAAATTTTCTTCCTTCGTAGATTTGTCCTCAGATTCCTTTCTCTTCCAACAATCTTTCTTCAGATGTCCTGTTTTGCCACAGTACCAACATTTTTCTTTAACCTTTCTGTGTCTTGACTTAGATCGGAAAGAACTTCTCAAATCCATCTTTGTGGTTCAACCTCTGATCACAATCACCTATGAAGTTGAGGTTTCTTTACTATATTTTCTCCTTATCTCCTCAGCCAACAAATCTCCCACAACAGAGTCATAAGATAAAACATTTACTGAGCTAAAGCTAATAGAGGTGACTGGATTATCCCAAGACTCAGGCAACAAAAACAATAGTGTGATAGCCTTATCTTCATCTTCGAATTTAACTTCCATACTATTCAATTGAACTATGAGGGTATTGAAGGTATTTAAATGCTCAACAACTTTTGTACCTTCCGTCATCTGCAAACTGTACAACTGTCTCTTCAAGTAGATTATGCTTGTCAAGGACTTCATCATATATAGAGTTTCCAACTTTCTCCATAAGCTTGATGTTGTATCCTCTCCTATGATATTTAACAGAACCTCATCCTCCAGACATAAACGAATGGTGCTAAGAGATTTCACGTCCATATCCTCCCATTCCCATTCCGTCATGGCTGTTGGTTTCTTTGCATTTCCTGCCAATGCTTTATGCAGCCCTTGTTGCACCAATAAATCCTGCATATTAAGCTTCAAGAGCTCAAATTTGTTTTTACCACTGAACTTTTCAACTTCAAACTTCAAAATCTGCATCTTAGCCATTTGCACAAAAAATCTCCTAATATCCACTGCTTATAAAACCCAAGGCCCAAATCACTACTTATAAAAAATAATTTTAAATGTGGAGGAATTATAAATAAGGTTAAATGTGGATCCTTAATAAAATAAGGTTAAATGATAACCACAAAAGGTTTAATCCAAAAGAAAAACCCTTTTAATAATATAAATAGATTTAATAAAAAACTTTTATAAAGAAAAAAAATCACTTTTTAAAACATCTAAAGGATCAGATTTTGTCACTGGTGGGGGGTGGGTGGGTGAATCAGTGACACAACAATTATATCAATTTTTATTTATTAATGCAAATAGAATCTGAACACATTATTTTATCGTGGAACCCAAATGGGAAAACCACAAACTCTTTTCTATTAACTGCAAAAATTGTTTTACATGTTACATAGATGAAAGATGTACTTCCTCTTTGATCAACACCGACTGATCAAGATGCACCCACACCCTATTTTACTAGCACGAACTGGTATGGGGCTATGACACCCTGTTTAGTCAGCTACAACTGACAAGGAAGAATCAACTTCCTCTGTAGGCACCAACCTACCCTTGCTCCACCCAACCACCCTTAATACATAGGTATTTAGCTTTTCTTCCTAGAATCTGCTTTATTTTATTGATCTTCTGATTTGGACTGCAAAGACACATTCTTCTCCCACTCTTTCATGTATATATATTCTTCAAAATAGCGTGAGTGTGAAGCATTGTGTCCCTTCGTTTGGACCATCACACCTCTTCAATTAACTTCACCATAATCATTAACTGTTGTTTATTTATTTTTAGCGTGAAGACTCTTCATAAATTGATCACAGATATGGATCAATTTCATCCTTTAAACTTGATCTTGAAACTTTGTTATTTTCATAGGAACCGAATTCTACGGAGGCACTTCCTTCAAGCCATTTCATATGACTAAGATTTACAGAACCATTGTCTTACCAACTAAGTGACTTACATTCTTCCCCTTTAAACCCTTTTACCATATGATCAATGGCGGTGACCTCACGCTTAGGCAATTAAACCAAACGAGCGATTGAGCGCTTCCTTAAAATCAACGGTCAAGATTTAATTACTCGCTAAGATGAGCGTCTTATGGGATTTTGGGTTATTTGTCCTTCGAGACTTTGTTTCTTCCAACACACCAAAACTCTCGAATACTATATCCCCGAAATGATCGGATGAATCATATTACTTATTTTATGTTAAGCCCTAATATTGGCTCATTACCCCTTAATTGGGGCATATTATATTAGTAATGTTATTTTATTTATGTCAGCTTTAGGCCATTAGTTGTAATTATACCTCCTAGTCTCCTATATATACCAAGGAGACATTTTCATTTTGAATCATCTTGTACTTGAAGAGGCTTATTATTTGAAATTATCTCTTTTTCAAGGTGTTGAGTACTTTTTCTGAGGTTTTTCTATGCTATATTGATATTTGGTTCTTAACATATGGTATCAGAGCTCAAGGTCTTGGGGTTTCGCTACTACATCTGAGACACCTTGGAATTTTCGCTATAACTTTTTTTCTACAACATTTTAGAAGGAACGGCTTGGAGTATATTTAGTAGACGGATCAAGGTACGTTTTTTTTTAAATTCAGCTCCTGAGGCCTTATACTTTCGGAGATACAACCTGTAAAAGATAGGGTTCTAGAATCATCCTGAACTGAGTCATTGCGGATTTTTTGCTATAAAAACTTTTCTGTAATGTTTCAGACCCTAAAATATGGAGGATATTTACAAAAATTAGTAAGGTATCTGTGGTAAAAATTTCAGCTTCTGGGTCATCATAAATTTGTAGATACACCCTGTGTAAGATAGGATATCTGACTAGTCCTATTGACTAGTCTCAAGAAGGTGTTCCAGGTAAAACAATCATAAATTCTTCCTAGAGTATCCAAATTGAGTGGGACTAGTCTCATTGGATTGTGGAAATTATGTAGTATTTCCAGTGTGAGTTTCAAAATTTTATATCAATTATTTTGTGTGGGGCACACTATACAAGTGAGATCTCCTGGAAAGGCCAAAAATCGGCAAGTTGTGGGGAAGTTACCATAAATTACACTTGGCACATCCAATTTTGATCAGACTTGTGGCATTGCAGAGAAGAAATATTAGAGAACTCCATAAAAAAAAATTTCATGCCCAGAAGGGCCGAAACTTGGGAGATACAACATAAGAAATATTGTCTAGCAGAACCACCTCAAAATCAAGGTTCAAAAGTGATACTTGGTCAACATGCCACCAAAAAAGGGAACTTCTACACCAAACAAGCATTCAGAAAATCCTACTTGGACTCTTGATGAAGGTGAAGAAATGCGTAGGGACATAAATGAACTACAAAAGAAGATGGATTCAATGGAAGCTANTAAGGTATCTGTGGTAAAAATTTCAGCTTCTGGGTCATCTTAAATTTATAGATACACCTTGCGTAAGATAGGGTATTTGACTAGTCCTATTGACTAATATCAAGAAGGTGTTCCAGGTAAAGCAATCATAACTTCTTCCTAGAGTATCCAAATTGAGTGGGACTAGTTTCATTGGATCATGGACAGTCTGTACTATTTCTGGTGTGAGTTTCAGAATTGTATATCAATTATTTTATGCGGGGCACGTTATACAAATGATATCTCCTAGAAAGGCCAAAAATCAACAAGTTGTGGGGAAGTTACCGTAAATTCCACTTGAAACATCCAATTTTGATTAGATCTATGGAATTGTAGAGAAGAAATATCAGAGAACT
>JASDQU011311997.1:0-24969 GCA_032191745.1 Picea mariana
CCGATTCCAATGAGCTATTACACTGAGAGGTTCCTCCAAGTAATGTGCCCAAAATGACCTCTTCAGTGAATTCCATTGACTTATAGCTCAAAATAGTCAAAATCATGGAAATCGTCGAAATGCAACGAAACCAAAGCCAACCTGTGCGGAATGGATCATAATGATGGAATATGATGATCAATGCAAGATGTTCCCTACAATGCCTCTCAAATACCCTTGTACTCTCTCTAGCATCCATCTAGCTACTCTGGTCATCATAAATCTCTGCTCTGTGATGATGTCCCAAAGTGGGGACATTACAGTTATGAAGTGGCAATGCAGGTAGACACTAAAAGGAAGTGGGTGCAAGGCATGAAAGAGGAAATGGATTCCCTAGTAAATAACAAGAATTGGGATTTGGTTCAGTTTCCTGCAGGAAAAAGAGAATTGCAGAATAAATGGGTTTACAACTTTAAGGAAGAACACGGAGGAAAAAAGTGGTATAAGGATGAACTTGTTGTAAAGGGGTTTGCACAAAAGAAAGGTATATATTTTTATGAAATATTTTCTCCTATTGTTAAAATGACTTCAATTAGGACTATTTTAATTCTTTTGGTAGTAGAATATTTACATCTTGAACATTTAGATGTAAAAATAACTTTTCTCCATGGGGATTTGGAGGAAGAGATTTATATGAAACAACCATAGGTGTATGAGGTCAAAGGGAAGGAAAATTTAGTATGCAAGTTTAATAAGAGCTTGTATGGACTAAAGAAATCTCCAAAGAAGCGGTATTTGAAGTTTGACAGGTTTATGATAGAACAAGGTTATAGTAGATGTCATTCTGATCACTGTGTTTATTTTAAAAACATAGAAAATGGAAGCTATATTATCTTTCTATTGTATGTAGATGACATGCTTGTTGCAGGGTATAATATGAATGATATAAATGTGCTCAAGAAGAATTAGATAATTCATTTCCAATGAAGGATTTGGATGCTACAAATAAAATCCTTGGTATGAGAATAACAAGAGATAGGAAAAATTACAATTTGACATTGTCTCAAGGTGAGTACATAGAGAAGGTGTTGGAGATATTTAGAATGCAGAATGAAAAACCAGTTAGTACACCTTTGGCAAGACATTTCAAATTAACCAAAGAAATATGTCCCAAGACACAAGAGGAGATATAATACATGTCCAGGGTCCCTTATTCATCAACAATTGGCAGCTTGATGTATGCGATGGTTTGCACAAGACCAGATATTGTACATGCAGTGGGAGTTGTAAGTAGGTATATGAACAATCCAAGTAAATAACATTGGGAGGCAGTAAAGTGGATTGTCAGGTATTTGAAAGGTACTTCTACTCATGCATTATGTTTTGGAGGTTCAAACATTGTTCTACATGGATATGTTGATTCAGATATGGCAGGTGATAACTATAGCAGGAGGAGCACCACAAGGTATGCTTTTACTATAGGTGGAAGAACAATAAGTTGTATTTAGAAACTACAAAAGGTTGTTTCACTTTCAAGAATAGAGGAAGAGTATGTTGTTGCTACAGAGGCTAGTAAATAGATGATTTGGTTACAAAGGTTTATGGAGGAATTGGGAAAGAAGCAAGAGAATAGCAGGTGATATTGTGATAACGATAATTCCATTCATCTTGAAAATAACACATCCTTCCATTCGAAGAATAATCATATAAAACTCAAGTACCATTTCATATGATCCATCTTGGAAGATGGACATTTGAAGTTGGAAAAGATACAGACTAGCCAAAATCTTGTAGACATGTTAACAAAGGGATTAACCAGGGAGAAACTGAGTTCCTACTGATTTTCAATTGGTCTTCAAGTATGAAGGTGAAGATAATAAATTTTCCAAGTCCAAGGTGGAGTATAGTCCAATAGGTACAAAAATAGTGGAGTTGTTGTGATCAGTATCCAAGTGGGATATTTTTTGTTGTGGAGCCTAATTATCTTTCTGTTTCATAGGTCTTTGTTTTCAGTTGTGTTTATACCCCATGAAGATTGTACACCTAGGAATAGTGTACACCCCTCCACTCAGGGGGGGGTTTCATGGGGGGATTTCTCCCTCTGCAAGGTCCGGGGGTGAAGCCCCCAAAGGAAAAATCTCCTTGTAAATGTATATTGTAATTTCATAGTAAATCTGGATTGTTTATTATAAGGTCACAGATCTGATGGTAGGATTTATGTTAGGTTTTTTTTCCCTAGAAGGAAACCCTCTTTTATGAGGGAAATGTATTATGGCTATGCATAATTTTGAATATTGTATTATGATATAGGAGACTATGAGAGAAAGAAGAGGAATTTACAACTGATGTGTTGTAGGTTGTATCCCTTCATTTTTTGGATGATAGAAAGGAAGGACTTGGAAATTTCTCTAGTGGATGTATCCCACATTGGGTGAACCACACATATCTGTGCCTTTATTGTATTGTGTATCTTCTATGTTTTATTTCCATAATTTTTTTATTTTATTTCTCCGGGATCCTGTTTTTCTAACAATATAGTCATATTTCTACTCTCAATGATGAAACGGATTTCCTCTAAGAGGAAGATAAGATAGGGAATATTTCCATTGATTTTGAGATTATAGGTTATAAAATTCTTTTGGATTTTATCTATGTTTCTCCATGACTATCAATAGATACTATATCCCCAAAATTTGCATCCATATAGAATAACAAGAGTAACAAGAGTCTCAAAGAGGAGTTTTGTCTTATCCCCTATCCAAAGATCGGCTAATTTACAATTGTTTTGAATCCCATAATAAGATTTCCATCCTCCATTTATCCTTTTCTAAATGCTGTAATTCCAGTTGATCTTGTGGTGAATATTGATTCCAAGATATTTGTATTAAGTCACTTCCTCCAAGTTTTTTTTTCATATATGAAAGTATCATATATGATCTTATCGTATTTAATGATCATGACCTTGTTTTTATCAGTATTAACAGTCGTACCCATATTGGAGGAAAAATCCTTGAGGATGTAAATGTGTTGAACCTGCACAGAATAGATCTAGCTAAACAATAATACACACATTTGCAGAGAGAATTGGAGAAAGAAGAAGGAGAGAAAGAATGGAAGAATACTCATTAACCGTTATTCCACACTCAAAGAGTGAATAATTTACAATAGATATAGGATACATGAGTAACTAATGAACCATAGTGATGGTCTAGATTGATCTGGACACACACCAACAGTTACAAGAGTAAACTGCCACCTACTCTAGTCTCTTAGGCAACTAGGGGAGTGAACTGCCACCTAGCTGAGTTAACTAGTCAACTAGTCTTTAGTTAACTGACTGAACAAAAAGTAGTGAGTTGGTGATGATCCCAATGTTGCATGGTAACAAAACCAATGCAACATCTAAACTCAACTCAACTAGTCAAACTGAAGTGTCAACTGAAAGATAATATTCTCCTCTAAAATATAGGAGACTGGATAATGACTAATAAAGAAGTAATAACCTTAGGAAAAATAAATCCTAGGTGTGTGTGAAGTAACTCCATCACCCCCCCTAAACATCACTATGGTGAAAATAAAGAATGGGTCCCGGCTACGAGGCCATGTTAGGTACCCAAATACAAAAGATACACTGAACTAAATGAGGAAAGAGGGAAACCTCATGGGAACAAAACCCCCCCTCAGATTACAATGCATGAAATAAAAAATGAGAAGGAACAAAAAATAGTTCCTAAGCAACCCTGTCCTTCACTCCAAGAAGACCTCACAATTGTGCAATTTTGTGCTCTTTGAAGATTTTTTTGAAGATGTAGATGTCCACACGGATCTGATCAAGTATATGCATCATTTATATTTCTAGACATATCCACTTTATCTTCTTGTAATGAATAATATCCAAAAAAAAAAATGGATGAAATTTTGAAAACCGTGCGGCCGTTTCCGGAAAAATGTTGAAATTTTGTTGATTTTGAAACGATCATAACTTCACTTTCTAGACTCTGTTTCAGATGATTTTTTTTTTAAATTGGATATGTTCCCGAGAGGAATTCAAATATCCAATTTGTTTCTGCAAATTTGTCTCATAAAATATCAGAATGGAGTCTGATGTGCACGGCTCCTTTTTTGTGTCCTGAGATGCATGCATGGTGCACGCAAAAGTGTCTACATGTGACTCCTAAGATGCATGCCATATATCTTCCACATGAATTTCAGAAAACAAATCTGAAATGGAGTAGACATCATCTTTAATTAATGGAATACAATTTTTTGTAGATACTTGTGTAGAAGGCTCTTTAAACTGAGATGATTTATCTTCCAGTGGCTTTTCTACATTCTCTATCTTGTCAACATTTTGCATGCATTCTTCCTTATTCCAAAATAAAACATCCAATCTGCTCCATAAATCATTTGGAGTGAATTTTTGTGAGTCATCATATACTTGATGGAGAATTTCGGGAGAAATAAAATAGAGGATACATCCTATGGCCATATCTTGTCTATTGAGAAAGCCATTTTTCTCATCGACAGAATCAGACTCTACTTCGATTGCCATGGTTATTTAGTATAAGCCTTTGCATATTAGTAGAAGAATTTTTTTTGGCTTCCATTCCAAATAGTTATGAGGCATGAGAAGTTTTTCCGATGAATAATCCATCTTTTTTTTTGTCTTCAATCTTCAGTACTTGCAAAAATTAATTTGGTGTATCTTTTTCTTAGCAATCCATCAGCTCTGATACCATGTAAATGTGTTGAACCTACACAGAATAGATCTAGATAAACAATAATACACACATTTGCAGAGAGAATTGGAGAAAGAAGAAGAAGGCAAGAAAGAATGGAAGAATTCTCATTAACCGTTATTCCACACTCAAAGAGTGAATAATTTACAATAGATATAGGATACATGAGTAAATAATGAACCATAGTGATGGTCTAGATCGATCTGGACACACACCAGCAGTTACAAGAATAAACTACCACCTACTCTAGTCTCTTAGGTAGTTAGGGGAGTGAACTACCACCTAACTGAGTTAACTAGTCAACTAGTCTTCAGTTAACTAACTGAACAAAGAGTAGTGAGTTGGTGATGATCCCAATGTTGAATGGTGACAAAACAAATGCAACATCTAAACTCAACTCAACTAGTCAAACTGAAGTGTCAACTGAAAGAGAATATTCTCCCCTAAAATATAGGAGACTAGATAATGACTAATAAACAAGGAATAACCTTAGGAAAAATAAATCATAGGTGTGTGTGAAGTAACTCCAACAGAGGATTCTTAGTTTCTCTCCAAGATCATGGGGACTCCTCACCATAAGAATGATATCATCGACATGAGGAAGAATATTGATGACTATACCAGTGAGAGTTGGGATGACACAACCTGGTTCTTCCAAACACTCTTCTAACTTGTCAATATATATGCCAAAAAGGGTAGGAGACAAGGGACAACCTTGCTTGACTCCAATATTGAAGTTAATTTATTTTAACCAGCCCTCAATGTTCCCAAAATTGGAAATAACGTTCTCATACAACCTTATAGTAGCAACCCTTAACTCAAAAGGAACTTTTATCTCTTCCAACCTATCCCAACGGTTTTTCCTGGGAATTGTGCCAAAAGATTTTCTAAAGTCAACAAAATAACACAAAATATTGGTTTTGGTATTGCAGAACTCCTTTTCAATGATCCTACGAGTAAAAACATGGTTCACATTTGAATGAGATATCATGAATCTAGTCTGGCCTTTAGCTATTTTACTGTGACTTTCTAGCCAAAGGATAATCTTTTTCTTCAAAATAATTCCATATAGATTGGATAAAATCAGGCTAATCATAATGATCTTATAATTAGAGGGAATGTTTGTATCCCCATTTCAAAAAATAGGTACAATGAGGCTTTGTGACTAGGGTTTAGGGAAGCCCCACTTGACTACAAAATTGAAGAGCATGTGTATGTGAGGGATGAGGATAGGCCTTCCAATTTTAAAATCTTCAGCTTGATAGCCTTCAATGTCCTTAGCTTTCCCATTTGCAAGCCACTTAACCCCAAACTCTATGTAATCCAAAGAAAAAACTTCATCCTTTGTAGGAACAATAGGAATAGTGTCCATGGCATTAGGGAAATCATGAATACTTTTAAGTTAGGGATTCTAGTCCCTTAAGGGAATCCTACTATTTTCTTTAGTATTGTGAATTAGAATTTGTCTCTTGAACTTCTTAGAATCAAACTTAGATAGGTGTAAAATATTATCTTTCCTTTTATTTATGTAGTACCTTTTTGTCCTATTAATTAGGTATTTTTACGTATTGATCTTATCATATTATTGAGTTTGAAGGACTCATTAGAAGCATCCCTAATGGATTTCCTAGCAATTTTACATTCTTTATCATATCGAGGGTTGGTTGTTCTATTCTTATTTTTACAGGACACCTCAAAAGAGAACTTGTTAATAGAAGTGGAAAGGGTAGTTGTAAAATTATGATAGAGGTCTTCAATGTTTTCCTTATATGTTAGGAGATTTCATTCACTATTTAAATCGTTTAAGAAAAGATGAACTTTTCTTTGGTCAAAAATCAGTTGCCTTTGATTATTAGAATTTTCTTCAATGGTGCTCATTGTATATTTTAACCTTGTACAATATTTACTGCAAACAAATTTTCAGTAAAAGAATAGAAAAGATACAATGGAAAATACTTCCCCCCGAAACCCAAACCAGGAAAACCAACATATTCTATATTCATTCATAGTGATACATTGTTTACAATACAATGTACATATAGGAGCTAACGACATCCAAAACCCTAACCCAATGAGTTGGATCAGTCAACAACCCTAATTCCTTAACCGAAAATATAAAACCATAGGAAAAAAACCATGTGCCGAAAAACTGCACAACAATGAACATGAAAATCGAGGCAACATGAAAAACGAGGAAAAAAATTGACACGTTTCTCGAGGAAAAATATTTCTCCAAGGCACTGCCCCCGAACCCCCATACGGGGGGATTTCTCCCCCCTACACCCCCTCAAACCCCCTTGCACACCCAACATAACACAGACACTACTATTCGTGCAAAGAATATAACACATACCCAACACTCATGTGCATGAAAAAGTTTAGAGTTAGGGTTAAAGGTCTATGATCAGAGTCAAGTTCATGGTCATTTAAAAGGTCAAAAGTTACTATTTGGTTGGAAATGGGGATAGCCGATATCACATAATCCATAACATTAATACCTAGACAATGAATACAAGTCTTTTGGTTGGAGTTTGGCCACTTTATTACTCCATTGCAAATTATAAGGACTTGAGAACTGCAAAGCTTGAATATCTCAGTACCAAAAAAAATCTCAGCTAGGTCTTCGGAGTTTATTTTGAAGCTATTAGATAAAACAAGGTCCTCATCTAGCCATAAAGTATTATGGTTGGAATCATTGATTAAAATAATAGCTTTGTTAGTTGTAGTTCTAGCATTAAAGTCTCCTATCAAGAGGATATTACCTTCATTTCTCAAACTGTAAATATCTTTTTCTAAAGTATTATAGGGACAACTCCTATCTAGATTGTTTTTCTTATAAAAATTACAATTAATAGGTGAAAATTAACAAATTTGTATATACGTATTCTTAGTATTGATGTTTGAAATTTCTATCCAAATGTATTGATTGAGAGGGTTGATCTTATGAATTTGAATCTGAGGAGAAATGTTCTTTATAATATAACACGATATGCCTCATATCCCTATACAATAACATTTTGTGTTCCATGTCGACCACAAGACAAATTATTCTATGTTGGGGACCTTAGAATCTTCATGCTCCCATGTTTCAACTAGACAAATAATATCAATATCACTCAGGATCCAACTTAACATAGGACCTTTGCGCCAGGGAAAGCTACGACAGTTCCAAAAAAGGATCTCGAGTGTCCCAAAATCCTATGTATTATTATCCTTCTAGTCTCTATTCCTAACAATAGCTTTTCAATTTCTAATTACTACCCATTTTCCTTCTTTCTTGGCTTATTTTACCTTTTTAACTTCCTTCCATAATTCAACTTAGTCTTCATGAATGATATCTTCATTTATAAATATTCCTGACTCTTTTAAGCTCAGATATTTACTAAATATGTTATATTTATGGTCAGTACAACTTAATTTGACACAAATAAACCTATATTTATTTCAATTATTTTTCCTAGACTCTTTGCTTCTATGAGGTAAGTTGTTTCAATTTGTTATTTATTTTTTAGTTGTTCTTTTACTATTTCTAGTATATCCTCCTCTTGTTGTTCTTTTATACAAAAAATTATTAGGTTCAAGGATCTTTTATTATGCTCATGATCCAATTTGATTAGCTTATTCATTTCCTCTTTGACGGGTTCGATATCCAATTTTTTTCCAAACTACTTAGGGCCAAATTCTTGGTTAGTTTTTCCTCCAGCGCTTTAATCATATCTCTCAAGTTGGGATTTTATTCAACCTCTCATTCTTGGGTTGATTGCTTTTATTTTTCCATTTCTTGTATTCTAGACTCCATTGTCTACAATTGACTCTTGAACCCTACCAATCTATCATTTATATGTGTTTGAATCGTATCTTCAAAGATTCTAAATTTTTTATCAAGCATTGCCTCTAACTCTATTTTGAAGTTTTACTTCTCTTTCTTCACTTCTTTTTTCTAACGACTCTAAGTCTAATTCAAGTTTTGGATATCTTTCTTCTCTCATTTTTTCTAATGATTCTATATATTCTTAAAGACTCTCCAGGGTGACTTTGAGGGGCCTCCACTTGACAGGATGCGATTTTGGAAGCGGTGGACTACTCATATTGAAAATAAGAGAAAATAAGTAACAACTCTTATTTTGGATTGACTTTAAAAAGAGAAAACAATTTTTTAAGTGATAATAATGATAATAATTATTATCCCTAAAAACAAGTTTTACTTATTAAAAATTTTAAAATTTAATAAAAAATTATTTATTTAATTTAATATTTTTTTATAATAGAAATTAAATTTTATTTACTTTTAAATCTCTTTAATTTTCACAAGTTACAAAATTATAAATTTACTTTAAATTAAACTTGAATCAAAGTAACAACTGACTAACCTGATGTACGAACATACGCCCAGGTGCTCAGGGGTTTGAAGAAGCCAAAGCTACAAAGCCACAATGTATCATTGCAGAGCTTAGAGAGATCGTAAAGTTCAAATGCATATTGTCATCACCACATAGTTCAAATACCATAGAGTTTACAAAAATACATATTTCAAAGACCACAGAGTTCAAAACAACAGATTTATTCCATGCTATACACACACAAACACACACACACATATATATAAGAGGAAACCCTATATTTATAACAAATTGGGAGAGGTACAACTTAGGCACAAATTGTAATTGGATGGTATGTCAATCGAGCAAACAAGGTATACCAACCTAGCAAGTAATGTATATTAACCTAGAAAATAATTATTAGTCTAAGTAAGTTTAACAATGGTCTACATATAGTAAGACCCCCGTTAAGCAAAACATAGGGAGTAAATAAAAGAAGACAAAAATTGGCCCCCATAAATGATTCCTACTAAGGTACTCGAGTACAAAATGTTCAAAAGATGAATGTTGGTAAGAGATCAAAATGAGGCTCTTGGAATGAGGTAACACTAATGCTGAAAAGGAATTAGAAATAAAAGTTAAAAAGAACCAACAAAGATACATTGAATGGAAAGAGCATGAGAGCTACATATGTTGAATGATCTAATTAGGAATTTGTTCAACCCTCAACAACTCCCCATGTTTTACAAATATTGTGACGCATCCTAATTACATTTCCTTGATGTTTGTTCTACTCTTAGTTCCCATAGTAAAGTATATTTGAATTCAACCCTTATAATAGAATTTTCAATTGCTCAATGATTTTTCTTAGTTAATCAGTTTTCTATTTACTTAAACTCTTTGACTTCCATATCTTTAAATGCAAGGCTTTGTTTCAATTTCCTTATAAAATGAGTGTATTTTGAGTGTATTTTGTATCCTCTGAGTCTAAAAACAAGGATCATTTTTATACTTTAAGTAAAAAACCTCTTAATTGGGATTCTTCTTACCTTATTTTATTTCAGATCTATTAATTTTTGAATTTTGAATTTTGAATTTTCTTTGATGAATTTACAAATTAGGATCAATTTCTTCATTGGGATCTCTTATTTTTCTCATTTTATTTTATTTTTACAAAAACTGGAGAAAAATTATTTATAAAAAGCATGACCAAGGTCGTTGGATACATAGGAAGGTGCTCATAAAGAAAAATCCAACAGAATATAACATTCGACTACAAAATTAGCATTGTTATTCCTATTGTGCTTTCCTGCTATACTATTTCCAAAACTTTAGCATTCAAAAACATTGATCTTGCACCTTACATAAATTTAAAAAAATACGTCGGGATATACTACATTTATTTTTTGATGATATCTTCATCAGCTGGGGGCACCAAAGCCACATTCAAATATGGAAGTAGCATTTTTTCACTAGTTTTTGGTATGTTGTTAACTGCTTCATTCTAACTCTGGATTGATATCTCTAAAGGAGCTTCCCTCACATCCAATTTTGTTTGCATCATCTCCCCTGTCTATGAAGGAAGTCCACTTCATATTGGAGTTTCCCAATGAGTGCTCTATGTTGTGTCAACATTTCCAAAGCGAAGGAGCGGGTCGATTTATAGAATTCGTAGACTAGAGGTAAAGTTATCCTCCACCAACTCTTCATCGATAGGATCCCAAGCTTATTGTGGATCCTTCCCATGAGCCATGAAGGGAGACAAAATAAAGTTGTCAAAATCTATAGGGGCTTGGACCATCACCAATTTGCAGCCAACCAAGCTTGCCAAACATCGCCTTTGAATCCAGGTGGTCATAGAGTAGATACTAATTTCGATTCTCACTTTGAAATTATGAATGATGAGATTTGGCAATGAAAATGAATTTGACATTAGAAAAATCAAAAGGAAGAGGAAGCCAAAATACATGAACAATGGTGAGTCTGAATTGTAAGCAAGGATGTCGAGGGTGAGCAGAGGAATATGTGCTCCTTCACAAATCCAATTCACCTTCCTCGTGATTTTACTTAGTGAAACAATTAACCTATGTCGTTCCAAGATTTCCTTCATCCTGTGTAGCAGCTATGGTGGGGAATTTGGTTCTCCACCTTAACCCTGGGTCCCCAAATTTACATTTTCCCAGATATTTAAACAAATCTGGAGATGGGATTTTTTCCCAAATGAATGGGGATTGTTGGTGTTGGCCGACATTATATTTCTCCCTCTCTTAATAGAGCCTCGAGTGGCATGGGTGCATGAACACAGAAGATGAAAATCCTCCCATGGACCAGAGGTCTTGCATGGGCTATCGTGCCCTGTAGCTTATGAACCTCCACACTCCCTTTCATGATTAAAACCTTTTCATCCATCATCAAAGAAAAGGATATCTTTAAAGATGCCAGACATGATATTTTGAAGGAGAATATTGTGTCTACTTCAGGATCAAATCCAGTGTATGACATGCCACCTTTATTTGATTATACCAGCAAAGAGAAACCTTCAGAGAAAGTAAGTAAGTTAAGAAAATTTTTGGGCTCTTGTGTGAAGTTGTTGAATGATAAGAATTATTTTCAAGTATTACAAAATTTATTACAAAAGTGAAATTTTGGAGAAGAGATTAAATTAGAATAGAAGACCGTTAATCAAGTCCATAAGAAGAGAAGAACAAGTAGGGAATTCAGGTTGAATGAAAACATCAGAGATTTCAATATGGGGGATATTGTACTAGAATTAGGGTCTGAATTTAATGTTTTTCCTAAGAAGACATGGGAAGTCATGGGAGAAGCTACATTGGAGCATTCACCTATTCAGTTGAAGATATAAAATCAACATAGAGTGGTGCAAATTGGTAGGTTGAAGGGGATACTAGTATATCTAGATGGTGTGCACACCATGGAAGACTTTGAAGTCGTCGACATAGTATATAACACTCAACCTTATCCAACACTGTTGGGAATAGATTGGGAATTTGATAATTAGGATATTATTAACTTGAAGAATAGGAAGAATATCCTTGAATCAGGAGAGTACAAAGTTATTGAACCCTTATATCCATCACAAGGAGGAAGGTATGTGCAACCTGCATCGAATTTTTTTATTACAGAAGATATAAATCAATTGTACAGAACTACCATGCATGAAGATGATTACATCAACCCAACTACAGATGGATATTTGAGTAGGAGGAGTATCAATTATTGTGCTTCATACTCTAACATGGGAATGGAAAACTGGAAACAACGATTACACGAAATATCTACCAGAAGATGTGCCAAAATGACGTGCGTGCTAAGATGGATTGGATTAGAGGTAAGAGAACCTCCTACTTTTTATGGTCAGAATAATTTAGAAGAATTTTTAGAAAAGTTTTAATTAGAAATTTTGGAGAATCAACGGATATTGATTTTAGAAATGGCCTTGAAAGAAACACCTGCATATTGGTGGGGTTCTCATAAGGAGAAGATTAACAATTAGTTTCAATGAAAGAGGTTACTATGCATTAGATTTGTCGGAAAAAAAAAGACTAATTCCTTGGATAAGTATGATGGGATTAGACAACCTAGAGATTATATTGACAAGTGTAAGGTTCAATGGATATTAGTACCACTAGAAGAATGGCCACATCATTTTATTCACACATTAGAAGGCATTCCAAGGAATTGGTACACAGAGATGGAACTACGCAAAGGAACTACCAGTTGGGAGGAAATGCAAAAAATATTTTCATTACATTTTCATTTGAGCATGAGAACCCTATGGTGGATACATCATTGAAAGTGGTAAGAGATAGGATATTTGAAGAACCAAAATTTGATATTTTCACATCATACCAGAACCATAATAGACAGACTGTCAAAACTTTATTACACTGTTATCATGTCACAGAGGAGGATCCAACATAAGATAACACACATGATATCAGCATTACAATAGTAGAAGGATTCTTTTTTACATGATCCTTTACCTACTCCATTTATAGATGAAGTATGGAGAATGTAGGAGGTCAAGAATCATATTCATTTACTGATGGGTTTTCATGATATCACTAGATCATGATTGCACCAAAAGATAGATATAAGACTACATTCGCTACAGAATGGGTATCCTATCAGTATACAATGAATCCTTTTGTATTGAAGAATGCATTGGTAATTTTTTCAATAGTAGTAGTAGTAACATTTAAAGTTTTCATACATAAGTTTTTAGAAGTTTACTTGGATGATTGGACAGTATTTATCTTATTGAAGGATCATTTTGAAGTATTGATATTGATGTTAGAAAGGTGCAGATAGTGTCATATCTTAGTGAATATTAAGAAATGTATTTTTAGTGCACCTTTGGGTATTTTTCTAGGGCATGTGGTGTGTAAACAGGGTCTGTTGGTTGTTCCTACAAAGATTGTTTTCATAGTTAACTTGCCACCACCAAAGTTAGTGCACCAATTGAATTCTAGACTTGGTCATACAGGTTACTACAAGAATTTTATAAGAGGACATGCACAGATTATTGTGTTGATGGAGAAATTATTGAATAAGGACATCAAATTTCAGTGAAATGATGAATTCCAACAGAGTTTGGATATATTGAAGGAGAATATGGTGACTAAGTAGATTTTAGCGTTTCCAGATTGGTCCAAATAATTTCATGTGCATGTGGATGCATCTTCAATAGCACTTGGAGAAGTACTGACACAACTAGGAGAAGGTGATATAGATCACCCTATAGTATTTGCAAGAAGGAAGTTGTCAGATTCAAAGCATAATTACAATACTATACAAAGAGAAGTATTATATATGGTTTATGCAAGAAGAAGTTCAGACATTACTTGTTAGGGAAACATTTCAAAATATTTATAGATCACTTTTCTCTTAAATATTTAGTCAATAAGCCAGTGTTTGGGGGAAGAATATGCATATGGTTGTTGTTATTTAAGGAATTTGAATTTGAAGTTGTTGTGAAACTTGGAATATTGAATGTAGGGCCAGATCATTTTGCAAGGATCACAAATGGAGAGGAACCAAGTAGTTTGAAATATGAATTTCTTGATGCTAAACTATTTTCAGTACAGATTGATGATGACTAATTTGTTAACATTATTGAGTTCTTAAGTACATGATTTTCCCAAAATGAATTTAATATTGTGCAAAAGAGGAACTTGGTGATCAAAGTTGCAGACTACCAACTGGTTGTAGGTCATTTATACAAACTTGATGTAGATGCCATTTTGAGGATATGTGTAATGAAGCTTGAATGACCTATCATTTTGGCAGAAGCACATGAAGGAGTAGTTGGAGGACACTACACAGGGAGGGCTACTACACGGAAGATATTGTATGTAGGATTATGGTGGCCAACAATTTATAAAAATGAAAAGGATTATTCCTAAAATTGTGATTTCTGCCAAACAGTTGGAAATCCATCTTGGAGGGATGAGATTCCACTGGGACCTCAGGTAACTTTGAAAGTGTTTTACAAGTAGGTAGTAGACTTTGTAGGTCCTATTAATCCACTAGTAAGAAGATCAAGAGCAATGTATATCATTATTGTGATAGAATATTTGACTAGATGGGATAAAGCAACAATAGTGAAGGATTGCAGTGCATAAACTACAATGTACTTCCTATTTGAAAATGTAGTGACACAATTTGGATGCCCAAGATTTTTGATGAGTGATAAAGTGACTCATTTTATTAACAATACTATCCAAGCGATGCTTGAATAATTTAAGATAGATCATCAGAAGAGCACTCCTTACCACCCTCAAGATAATGGAACAGTGGAAGCATTTAACAAGATATTGGAGAATGTCTTGACCACAATTTGTAATGTGAAGAGGGATGATTGGGACTTGAATATATCAATAGTGTTATGGGATTATATAACTACATTCAATAAGCTTATAACGAAGACACCTTTCAAGTTAGTGTATGGACATGAAGCAATAGTTACCTTAGAGCATTTGATGCATATTCTACGCATTGTAGCTATTACATACATGAAAGGAAGAGGTGCAACATAGTAAATATTAGCGCAACTCATGGAGTTTGAAGAAGACAGAACTGTAGTTGGTTTCCATAAGGAGGTACAAAAAGAAAAGGATAAACCCCGACATTACAGACACATTAATAAGAACAAATTTAAGGAAGGAGATATGGTTCTCCTCTATGACTTTAAGTATTTGTAGAACCCAAGGAATCTTAGAATGCATTTTCTAGGGCAATATGAGATAAAGTCTATCACAGATGGAGGAGTTGTGCAGCTGTGGGACTTGGCAGAAAAGGATGTTCAAGGACTGGTGAACGGTAGTCAACTAAAATTGTAAAGTGATAGTCGACCCACTAACCCTCATTAGTTGAAGTGCAGAAATTAGACTTTTGCACATTGTATATAGTAGGAGTTAAAATAAGAAAAAGGAAAAAAAAGTAGAAAAATGAGAAAAAACCCAAAAAGAAGTAGGTAGATGGATAGGTAGTAGAAAGATAGTTGGAAGATACAACACACAGTAGAAGTTAAGAAGTATGGAAGAACTCGAAGATAATGCGCAACAAAAAAGACAGTGCACAACAAACAATAAAGTAGTGTGACAAAATTCAAGACACTGCACGACAGGAAAGTGAACATAGCGCGCCAGGATGGAAAATGATCGGAAAAGAAAAAAAACAATGAAAAAAAAAACAAGGGAGCATTAGAGAATTTATGACAGAGTTTATAAAAGGGAAAAATCATGGAAAAGGAAAACACTTGTGATTTTTTTGAGAAAAAGAGTGAAAAGAAAATAGGGTACGACTGTGTGAGAAATTTGAAGAGCCCATCTTAGAATTACAACAGATTTTTCCTAAGGTAGAACAATGACATCGCCGAAGTTGGGAGTACCCAACCATTTCATGAAAAGAACCATAAATTCTAACAGACCAATGGATCATGAGACCAAGGTGGTCGATGTAGATGATATTCCCTCGACAGAAAGAGAATTGATTATCCTGATGCTGGTTGAAGAACAAAACCTAGAAGAAGAAGCAGCAGAAGTAAGACAAGAAAAGGAAGGGAGAAACCATAGTGAAACAACAACCCCTAATGCAGAAAACCCAAGAAAGGCGCACATAGAGGGTGAACAACATGAAAAATATAGTGAGAAGATCGAGTCAGACAGACCAAAAAACCCTATAATAGAGGATCCCCAGGAGGCCGAGGAGGACAATGATGTAGAGCAGGAAATGGAGGAGGTCGAGACAGTAGGACCATCCAAGAAGAGGACGAGTCTAGTTGTGACAACAGTGTGCACTCAAACACATATCTCAGTGTCATTTCCCCATATTCCAAACTCGATAATTGTTGTAGAGGATATGTTCAGGTTTGTTCTGAAGCTGAGATACACAGATCGTGATGTGATAGAGGTAGCTATATTTCCAAATCATGTGCATGATGTTTACATGGAAAAAATAGGGTCAAATTAGACAAAAATTCCTATACAAGATCCCAAATAGTGGATAGTTGATGCAGGAGCATCACTCCAGCGTCATCCAGTCGGCCAGCCAGCCACGTCAGTGAATTCAAATCGCGTGTTGAAGAGAGGTGCAGTCCTCATTTAAAATTTGAATGAATGTAATTAAATTTCTAGGCTATTGAGCCAGGGAGCCATGCCTTTGTGCAGGCTGTATATAGGAAGGCCTTAAATGTTTTGTAAGGCTGAGATCTAGATCCGATTTGTGGACTAGACAACCCATTCAATGTAATTGAATAGGGTAGTTGAGGTTTGGAGGGAAGAGCTCGAAGAGCCCCCTCAGGTAAAAGATCTTTTGAGATATCATTTTATAATAGTTAGCATAGAGAAGAAAAGAGAGAAGGAGAGAAACGAGTTGAGACTCTGTTGAAGTCCATGCTCAGGAACACCTTGTAAAAATAGGCATTAGCCATTTTAATACAAACAACAGTTTTTCCTGCATATTTCTGGTGTTAAATGAATGTCTGTGAGTGTGTTATATTTATGTTGTGAATGTATGCTATGTTTCTCCATTTGCAGGAGTTGTTCTGGTTTCAGGCTTGAGAGTTCTTTGAGGCTTCACACTAGGAGGGTGCATTTCTGAATTCTGCGGGTTCAGACAGAGGCATGCCAGGTGGGCACAGGAACTGGAATCATCAACTCGGGAGAAAGACCTGTGAGGTTGTTGAACACCTCAGGAGGCAAGGTTGTGGAGAAGAACACAGTTGCAAATAGAAACTCTCTTTGAGTTCTATGAATCTCTGCCAAGTGGGCATTGAACCAGTGCAAGGAGTGCACAAAGGAGGAACTCTGCTGTGAGTTCAGACAGAAGTCAGAATCACTAAGGATTCTGAGAGATCTTCCAAGTGGGCATTGAGCAAGTGCATAGGGTGCACAGGAGAGGACATAACTGCTGGATATTCTATGAGAAAACACTCTGCCAGGAGGGCATTGAGATAGTGTGCAGATAGGCACAGGACAAAAGAACTCTTTGAGTTCTTTAATTTGAAGAAGAGTCCATTGAAGGATCTCTGCAGGGTTTTTGAACACCCTGAAAGACTCAGCAAGAGGTTGCTTGAGCAGAAGAATAGCCGGGAGGGCATCACATTCTCCAGCAGGAGGAGAAAGGAGAAGGAACTGTTTTCTTAGAATTCTGGGCGAGAAGAGAAGCTCAGGACGGATAGCGCGTTATGTGTGCAAGGACCCTGTAGGGGCACAGGAGTTGAAGAATCCTTCAAGGGTTTGAAGGTAAAAGCTCAGGAGGAGTAGCAGTTTTGTACATGCAAGCGAGACTCAAGGCGAAGAGCTCACAGGAAAAAGAACTCGAGGTTGAGGCCCTTGAGGATTCGAAATTATTCCAAGTTCAAGAAGGATGCACCAAAGCTCAAGAGGAGCAACAGCTGCTATTGGATCAGCCTGAGGAAGAGATTTGGACCATTGGTTTTCCACATCCAGGAAGGAGTGGGAGGAGCACCCAGGACAGAAGAGATCGTGAGTCGTCAGATCTTGCTCAGGATCCCTGACAGCCGTTGGATCGGCAGGAAGTTGCATGAGGGTTAAGCATTCGTGAACAGCCGAGGCGAAAGTCCCGATGAGAGAAGCTAATCAGGATATCGATATTCGGGATATCGGAGGTCCTGAGGATGAGAGGTCAGAGCATTTGACATAAGAAACCCTAAAAAGGATAGATTTGATCTGAGTCGTCTGTCTACGGGAGGACGCGTGTCACGTGATCATCCATTTCAGAGATCCAGGCACTAGGACTCACAGAGGTGAGCATTTTTTACTTCACACCTGATGAAGTCCCAAAGTCAATCTGGGCCATCCGTTCATTGGAACACATGTCGGAGATCAAGGGACCCATCGGTATTTCGACTACTAGGGTTTAAAGTGGACAAAGGAGTTTTTCATCCGAATTCACGAAACCCCAAAGTCTGAAACCCTGACAAGGTGGAAATCTCCGTTGTGGGGCCACTTGACATCACTTCATCATATCGGAGGTCAGGGATCAAAACTTTGAGAGTTCCGAGGGCAAGAAGCCAAAGGCATTTTGGCGTTTCAAAGCCCAAAATCATGAAGAAGGAGGAGACCGGGGAATTGCCATGTCAACATTTTGTAGATCGACATTTTGGGGGTCCAGTGGACGAGAGGTTGAGTGCTTGGGTTGCGCAACCCTGAAAATAGAGCCATGGTTTTATGTGAAGTGGTCGTGTGGGCCAAGTTATAGCCCAGAGGGGCTCAAAGTTGAAGATGCATTTTGGCATTTCGGTGATTCGGTGATTGGGAGATCGCGGGGACAGTGGTTCTCGTGACATCGGGAATTAAGAAACCTCGAAACCTGGAGTTTTCATTTCCTGTGGGGAAAATGTTCATGGTTGCATTCGGGCCATGAAGCAAAAGGAAGCACCTGTGGATCGATTTATGCGTGATTCCAGTGGGAGTTGAAAGAGCCGCTTCGGCTCACGAATTATATAGAACGATCCTGTGAGCGGACGTAGTCTTCTTCTGCATCAATAGTCATGCTTTACAACTCTAGAATTATGAATTTATTAGAAATACCTCACTTTGGCAGGGGGGAGGATGTCAATGCATGCATAAAACAACTACTGGAAAGGTTTAATGGAGGGTTTATGTGGATGGATACACCTATCTCTATAGATGTATACTTGATTGTGAAGATTACAGGGATGCCAACATATGGGGTGAAACCTGACCATTACTTAGACAATGAGACGAAGGAGAAGGCCATTGCATAGGAAGTGAAGGCACAATTTAGCATAGACAAGGGAATAAGAGGTATGATCATCAAGAATATCAATGACCCAACGATGAAATTCACGAAAAAATTGATGGCTTTGTAAGCTACTTAGAAAATGTCACAAAGAAGAGGCACCAGCAGGAGTGGTCATAGCAGCCACACAATGCGCGAAGGGAACAATTCACAGTTGGGAACCATATTTGTTCAACCACTTTTTGGAAGATTGGAGAGATGCACAAGATTATAGAACTAATTTCCATTATTCTTTGTTGATAATTTTGATATCTCTAGTAGGATGGGGGGAATCAAAGTATTCAACATTATGTGAAAAAAGAGGAAAGTGTCACGCAACACGATATGAAACATTATGGCACAATGTAGTTCCTAAGCATAGGAAAGCTAAATCAAGCATTTTTGGCATGTACATTCAGGAGATGCAGGAGAAAATTGCAGACACATGGAGGATTTCACCTGAAGTGGTGAAGGAGAATGAAGGGATAGCAAACTTCAAGGCATCTAGGCATAACATATGGATACAAGCAAGAAGATACCCAAAGAAGACATGGTTGAAGATGCAGTATTGCATCACTGTAGAAGAAGTCTAATGGGTAATAGAAGAATGTCCAGATCAATGGAAGGTACCCATAGTTTTAAAGAAAGGATCAAAGGGAAAAGAACAAGAAGAATTTGGAACATCATATAAATCAAGTAGCCCAATAGCCAACACTAGAAAATCCTCACAGTTCACACAACAAACAGAAAGTGCGATGACAATCAAGAAGCTGAGGAAGAAGGAAACTATACCCAGGGCCTTAGTATTAGGAACTGACAACACAGAAAGAACAAATAGGGAGGAACATAAGAAGGATACCATCTTGATTCAGGAGAAAACTGTGCAGACAGAAATACCACCAAAGAGAAAATCAACTATGCAGATAGGATAATAGAGGAAGGAGATGAAGGAATAGAAGAAGGCCCCTCAAAACACCATAACTAAGGACGACGCAAAGCTGGTGGTAGATAAAGTACAGGATAGAGGAGAAGAATCCTTATATTTCACAGAATCCCAAAGAGAAGAACTGATGAAGAATTTGATGGAAGTTAAAGAAGTCTTGGAGAGCCTTCAGATCAATGTCACACATTAGAGAAGTACAACACAACATGAACCAATACATGAAGAAAAAGAGACACTCCAAACAACAATAATGGGAAGTGTGATGTTCCAGATAATCAAAGACGTGCTACAAGTAGATGAGGACACAACACGAAAACCTTTGAAGGATGTAGAAAAAATGGAATTGGTTTTGTCCAAGATTCCAACAAAGAAGCTATACAAGCTACACATGAGCGTTGCACACAAAGTTCAATGTAGAGCCAAGAAAAATGCGAAAAAATTGGAGACAACAAAAGAGGAAAACAAAATACTAGAGATAGCTCTCAAAGAAGTACAGCTTGAGAGAGATGAAGAAAATAAATGAACAGAGAATCTAGAACAAAGACTTGGGGAATTCTTTCAAACTATTCTAGACAACGCACTAGTAGAAGAGCTCAGCGTAGAAGAAAAGATCCAAAAATAGCGCAGACTATGGAAGGGTATAGACATTATATCTCATACTTAGTAGAGAAGTCTATCCCAAAAACACCACCAGAGGTGAGATCATAGAGAGAACATGAGGTTGTAGGGAACATGGAAGACATGTTGCAAAACATTAAGGAACTTGCAGAACTATATGGAAAAATTGCACAAATATGGACAGGTTTGGAAGAGGACAAGAAGTTGCAGGAATTAGAACAGAAGGAAGTAAGTGTCAATACAATTATGTAGGATTTGAAGTAGAAGAAAAAGGCTATGAACATTCAGTAGAGGCTGAGAAGTGCGCAGGAACTAAAGAATCTGTAGGAAGAAGTGAAGTCAATCCAGACACAAAAGCAGATGAGGCAGGATCAGCTGGAGCCATTATAGGAGGATCCAAAAAATATCTTGACAGAGATGGATAAAGAAAAATGCTAGATGAAAAACCTGAAGTTGGAGGCTGAAGAGATGATGAAGTAATATCTCACTGCAAAGACTCTAGAGTCTATTGTAGAGAAGAGTGCATAGGCAAAGACTTGTGTTGAAGAAATTTCATGTCAATTCCAAGCATTGGATAAGTCTGTTAGAGAGGAAAACATTTCTTGAGTGGCTAGGGCTGAGCCATAGGTAAGAGTTGGGTGCCTGTTGGAGTAGGATATTTTGGGTAAGGTTTGAGATACAACACAACAAATAAGGAATAATTGACCAAGGAAACAATGCGCAGTGGGAACAAAGGAAAAGCATTGCGACAAAATTTTGGATTAGCATGCGAAGGCAGGTAGAATGTGGACAAGTTGAGACCAATTATAATTAGGGTTTTCATCTCATCGTAATTTCTTATTAGACATTATTAATATAAATAGAGGATGTATGAGGTAGATAATGGTATCTATCAGTGCGTGAGATCCTCAATTTTTCATGATATAACTACTTTTTGAGGACCTTTTTGAGTTTTGAGTTGAAGTATCTGGTTTTTTTGAAAAACTGAGGAGATAAAGTGGATTTAGATGGAGTATAACTTAGTTTTAGGTCACAATTTGTGGAGCTTGGTGCGACATTGGTCCACCTCACACTTGTGAATTCTAAATGCATATTTTGATGCAATGCGTGCAATGCTGAATTTTGATGAAGATGAATAAAGAAGACAGATCTTTGTGGACGTATCCCAAGGGGGGTGAACCATGGTAACACCTATTTCATTATGTGGAATGTGTCTCTTTTATTTTTTGAAATGGTTCCTATAATGAATGAATGGATAATTAAATGCACGTGTTGGAGTTTATTTACAACATGCACTAGAATAATTATGCAAAATGAATGGTCAAAGTTAAATGAATAGTATGGTAAATCTGATGAATGTTAAAATAGAAGAGTAGTATGCCTAACATCCCTATGAAAAACATCCCTTCCATGACTGCAAACATTTGGGTCCTGCAGTCACCCATAAGCCATATTAGGTGAGACTATGTTGTACACTATGTGTGAGACGTTTCCTTCTAGTTTACTAGAGGGACCGATGGTTTCTAGGGTTTTGTTGGAGAAGTAAAGTAGAACCCAGGTCATCCCATACATCCAACATTCATCCTCTTTTTTCTCAACCACCTTCGGGATGAATAACCACACCTATGGGGTTTCTTGTACATTTCTTCAAAGTGTCTTCCCATGAGGGCCATGCTTAAAGCTATGCCATAAGGGGACCACTTTGGAGACTTCTTCAAATACACCCATCACTTATAAAAGATTCTATACTTCTTATATAATTGGCATCAATGACAACCAATTTTCCAACATCAGATTACGACAGAGGATCAATTGACGGTGTGATGGGAAGGTTGGCTTGGTCACACACCTTATACAAATCAAGAACAGATTTTGTGGTAAAACAAAGCACTTGGATAGGGTGGGTGATTGGAGAACTCACTACAAATTTCATCACATAAATTGTTGTGGAATTGATAAAAAAGGTAGACTTGGTTGGTTGATGCATGACATAATTCAGTGTTAACCCTATTGTGCACATCTTGGAGAGACGAAGTGAAGAGTTCGTTGGGTGAACTGATCACTTGGGAAAGGAGGATTAATGCAGGATCTATTGCATGACTTGTCATAAACATAACCGTAGAAGTGATCATGGAATTGAAATGTAGTGGATGATCACAAAAGTGATCATGAAGGGGGAGTAGCTCTAGTTGTAGCAAGGTGAAGCACCTAGTCACATTAGATTACCTATTAAGCCCTAAATAATGGCTCATTACCCATTAATTGGGGCATATTACATTAGTAATGTTATTTTGTTTATGTCGACTTTATTCCATTAGTTGTAATTATACCTCCCAGTCTCCTATATATACCAAGGAGACATTTTCATTTTGAATCATCTTGTAATTGTACATTTATGTGGGCATAAGGAGGTTACCCCCTCGAAGAGGATTATTATATGAATTTCTCAATTTTTCAAGGTGTTGAGTACTTATTATGAGGTTTTTCTATGCTATATTGATATTTGGTTCTTATCATATGGTATCAGAGCTCAAGGTCTTGGGGTTTTGCTGCTACATCTGAGACACTGTGGAATTTTCACTATAACTTTTTTTCTACAACGTTTCAGAAGGAACGGCTTGGAGAATATTTAGAAGATAGATCAAGGTATGTTGGGTTAACATTTCAGCTCATGGGGCCTTATACTTTCGGAGATATATCCTGTGTAATATAGGGTTCTGGAATCATCCTGAACTGATTCATTGCGGAATTTTCGATATAAAAAAAATTGTAACGTTTCAGATCCTAAAATCTGGAGGATATTCACAAAAATTAGTAAGGTACATTCAGTAAAAAATTCACCTTCTGGTTCATCTTACATTTGTAGATACACCCTGTGGAAGATAGGGTATCTGATTATTTCTATTGACTAGTCTCAAGAAGGTGTTCTAGGTAAAACTATCATAACTTCTTCGTCCAAATTGAGTGAGACTGGTTGCATTGGATAGTGGACAGTCTATAGTATTTTGGGTACATGTTTCAGAATTTTATATCAATTATTTTGTGTGGGGCATGCTATACAAGTGAGATCTCCTGGAAAGGCCAAAAATCATCAAGTTGTGGAGAATTTACCGTAAATTCCACTTGTCAAATCCAATTTTGATCAGACCTGTGTCATTGCAGAGAAGAAATATTAGAGAACTACAAAAAAATAAGTTTCATACCCATACGGGCCGAAACTTTGGAGATACAACAGAAGAAAGATTGTCTAGCAAAATCATCTCAAAATCAAGGTTCAAAAGTGATACTTGGCCAACATGCCACCCAAAAAGGGAACTTCCACACCAAATAAGCCTCCAGAAATTCCTACTTGGACTCTTGATGAAGGTGAAGAAATGCGTAGAGACATAAATGAACTACAAAAGAAGACAGTGACAAAAGATGAACTACAAGGGATGATGGATTCAACTGAAGCTAAATTGGAGGAAATAATGGATACTAAGATGGATGGTTTAAAAAGGGAGATCATGGAAGGAATGAAAAATTTCCTAATAGAGAGGACACCTAAAACTGAAAATGTGTCCCCTTAAATTCATGATGAGGACACAAGGAAGATGAATCAAGAATGGAGAAACTCCAACTTTGGGTTGAAGACCAACCACATTCCTAAGATCGATATGAGGAAGTTTGATGGAAAGGACCCAATCACATGGATACCTTAGATGAAGCAATTTTTTAATCTACATAATGTGCCACATACACAAAAGCTACGAATTGCTTCTTTATATTTAGAACCCAATCAATTTGTATGGTATCGATGGCTTTTTTCTCACAAATCACTCGTCACTTGGAAATTTTTCACGGAAGAAATGATAGCACACTATGAGGATACAAGGAGCAATACCATCTTTATCCAATTCATAAATCTCAAGCAAAAGGGTTCAATTACAGAGCACATTGAGAGCTTCCAAAGATTGAATATAAAGGTAACATATATTCCAGATGAGAACTTGATTGATGTATTCATAGGAACTTTAAAGGATAACATTCAACATGAGGTTCACCTTTGGGAACCCAAATCATTGGAGAATGCATTTAGGGT
>JASDQU011311999.1:30713-48920 GCA_032191745.1 Picea mariana
CCCTTCTTCTTGAGCGCCCAGCAATCATTTTGGCCAAAGCGGTAAGAGTCTAGGGGTAGACACATAGTTTTGGCTTGCATCATAAAACCTTAATCCCCCCTAATCAAAGAGAGACTCTAAAATTTTCCTAAAATTTACCTACAACACTTTCATAACACTTGCACTTTATTTTCAATATCTTTCAATTGTGTAGGCCTTGTTGTTAAAGGCTTTCATTCACACGCTTATGGTTTTTATTTCCAAGCATTTCACTTCAAGTTGTGCACCATCTCTTTGGGGCAACTTGCTTGTAGTTTCCTCTTGCTTCAAAAGTTGTGCATTAGTTCTATTTTGTTGGCTCTTTCTCAAAGTTCATTTCATTTACTTAAGTTGTGCATTTGCTTCATTTCCTAAGTTTTTCAAGTTATATCTTTCATGTTTGGTTATCTCATGTTCATTGGCATAAGTTGATCTCTTGTTGTATAGTTGTCTAACCATTCTTTAGTTCTTTGTCTATATTGTGCTATTATCTAACTTGTAGTTCCATTGTATATTTGTTCCTAGCATATTTCATTTGTGTATTTCATTTTGTAACTTATCTCAATTGTAAAGTTGTTTTATTATAATTAGATTACTTTTTCATTCTTTTTGTTCTTTGTGTACAAACTTAATTGACCCCTTGCCCAATCTTTAGGCACTAGTCTTAGTTGTCCCTTTAGGGAAAGGTTTGATTGTCATTGAAGCTTTGCATCTACATTGTTGCTTGTCATATAGGTTAGATTCCCCCTAGCTTCACAAACTAAAATCAACTCCTAGAACTCATTAATCAACTTACATAGTAAGTAGGGTCTACCCCCCTTGGCTTCCCTAGGAGTAAGCCTAGACAGAAGAAGTCCAAGTCGAGGTGAAAGTGGGTTTGGACTTAGGCATTGTGCCTCCAAGGACACACCAAGTGGATTGGAGACTTTTCCACGATTGTAGGTGTGTATCAGGACGGCAACAACCATCACATCTCCCAAGGCAATGGCCACAACTCCTGGAGGATTTTTTAGTCTCTTATGCACACATGGACCTCATCTATCCATGCCACATGGAGGAATCTTAAATGCTCTTTTCATTAGTCATCTTTGGATGATGATTTGCACTTATTTGGAGGGCCGACTTGTACTTGCAGCGTTTATGACAGCCATGGGAGTATTTGGTAGCGTGTGATGAATTGGAGGGGTCATGTGACTAATGATGTGTCATTCACTTAAATGAGGTGGACACAATTCAAAGGCATAACTTCAAGAATGATGTGTTGATCTTGAGGGTCAATCACATCCATGTGGACCTCAACACGATTGTTGGAGGGTTTCTTTGTTAATTATTGACTTGCGGGGCCATCCCCGTGCTTCATGGAAGTCCCTTGACCTAGGGTATGGACATGACCACTCATTTTAAGGCTTATTTGGAGGTTGTGTGACGTTATGAAGCACTCTTATGGAGATTTTTTCATGGAGTTGCCCACTAGTTGGGGTATTTTTCACCCTTTCTACGAAGTCGTTCTACCTTTTGAGGAAGACGTTGGACACTTGTTGACTTGGAAGGCCATTACACCTTCACTTGAGGCTTGGACCACACCTTTTGAGGAGGACATTGACATGTTGGAGAGCCTTTGGAGGCTAGATGGTTATCGTTCACCTTCTTTGGAGGAGACATCCCTCTCTTGGGGCTTTACTTCATCTTTACTATTATACATGTGGTTCGACCACCTTTAGTATATTGTTGTTTTGGATTGCTTAATTATAATTTTGTTTTTCTTTGGCCAGATTTAAGGAATAACATGAGAAATTATTATTTTATTGTAAAGGAATTTTTGCATCATCTATATAAAGAGATGCACTTTCTCATTTTCACTCATGGTTCGATAATTTGGAGCTCTCTCTTTTGGAGCTTAATCAATATATATCTCATGGAGCATTTATGGTGATAATTTGGAGCTCTCTCTTTTGGAGCTTAATCAATATATATCTCATGAAGATTAGTGGTGGAATTTTTCAAGTCTTCTACTAATCCTTCAAGATCAATCCATTGAGGAGTTATTAACCATGAGGAAGAAGTTTAGGGTTTTTCCTCATTTTTCCTCATTGATTTGGTGAGTATTTGATACCATTCCATGYTTTTCCTTATGGTTCCTTGGCTGAAATATTAAGTATTTTTCATCAAGTCATAGTTGATTTTGAATGGTGAAGGTTATTCCTGTTGGGAAACCCTTCTTGTAGACCTTGAATCCATTTTTTATCTCGACTAGGTGAGGGATTACTTCAACCCTATGGTGCTAGTCTTAAGCCCTAATCCTTTGAGAAATAAGCCAACTCCCCAGAGGGTTTTTTTTTACCTCATTTACCATTTGATTCACCTTGACTTCATTGCCCTAGTTGGATTTGGCATAGATCTTAATGTCCTTTAATCATTTATTCTAAAAAATCCTAAAAATTCTCAACTTCACCTTGTGCTTCATTGCTTGGTTTTAGTAATCCTATTAGGTAATACCCCTTGAGCCAGAGGAAAGTCAACCTAAAGAAATAGAGGATAGGTTGCTAAGCTGACAATGGTGACCTTCCTAGAGGTTGCCCTCGGATCGTACCTTGTGGATTAAGGATTTCATCTTTACGTACGATTTGGGTGTGTTGTCGTCCTTATACACACCTACTAACGTAGAGAAGTCTCCAACCCACTTGGTCTGTCCTTAGAGGCACAAGCCTAACTCCATACCCACTGTCGCCTCAATCTAGACATCTTTCGTCTAGTCTCACTCCTAGGGAAGCCAAGGGGGGTAGACCCTACTTTACTAAGTTAAGTTTTAATCACTAATCTAGGAGTTAATTCGGTTTTTATTAGGGAGACCCAACCTAATGACAAACAAACAATGCAAATGCAATTCTTTTGATGACAGGCAATCATTTTCTTTATAATACAATAAAATAGACCAGTGCACAAAATATACCCAAAGTTTGTTTATTGAGACGAGCAATTAAATAAATATCTACAACATGGAATAATACATGAAATATCTACACAATGAATTAGAAAATGAAATTACTACTAACTTAAAACAATTATTTCCAAATAAACATAAGAATGCTTACAACCACAATAAAGAATCTTTAATACATGTAAATATCCACAATGAAAAAAGTTGCTAAGAAAAGTAAACTTGCTTGAAAAGTAGATTGCTTGGAAAGTAAAATCACATGGAAAATAAATCGCTTGAAATGTAAATAGCTCACTTGAAGTGCAATGTTGTGAATGTAGTTGGTTGGTTTTAATAAATTTTAAGTCTCTTTTATATTAGGGGAATTAAAGTGTGATAGATAAAAGCCTAGACTATATGACTACCTCAAATTGTTATCCCCTCAACCAAAAGGAATTGTTGGGTGCTCAAGAAGAAGGACAAACAAGGCCCTTCCCTAGCTCCACGGGTCAAATCCGAAATACTTGAGCGCTCAAGCAAGGAGGACACTTAGTGTCGGAAGTCGTCCCCGACTTACAACCCTTGTAGCCTCCCAAGTCACCCTTTTTGGTGGTAGAAACAATAACAATTGGATGCCTAATTAAACTACTTTTCAATCCTTTGCCCTTTCTTAGTTACCCAAGATCCACTTAGTGGCAAGGGGAGGGAATACAGGGTAGAGGTGAAGCACAAATATGATTACTTTTGCAATAATTTAAATGACTTGGAAATTTAAATAACAACCCCACAACAATGGCACAAGTGGAGGACAAGCCTACCGTTTTGGCCAAGGTGGGTATAATAAAAGAATTAAAATGACTTGGAAATTTAAAGAGCAACCCCACAACAATGGCACAAGTGGAGGACTAGCCTACCGTTTTGGCCAAGGTGGGTGTAATAAAAGAATTAAAATGACTTGGAAATTTAAAGAGCAACCCTACAACAATGGCACAAGAGGAGGACTAGCCTACCGTTTTGGCCAAGGTGGGTGTAATAAAAGAAATGCAAGGAAATAAATCTAACTCTAGCCTTCACGATTTTGCAAGGATGGCTTAGGCCAATATCTTTGCAAAGTGTGGGCAATATTTCCTAAATTATTACAATATCAGATTTTTGTATTTACTT
Organism: Picea mariana; assembly: GCA_032191745.1. Lineage (NCBI taxonomy): Eukaryota > Viridiplantae > Streptophyta > Pinopsida > Pinales > Pinaceae > Picea > Picea mariana. The sequence continues at coordinate 34,813 of JASDQU011311999.1, forward strand.
GAGAGAAGGCTAGCCCAAGAGACTCTCTTGGGTTGCTTACAATGTTTTAGAAGAAGAAGATGAAAGGGGATTTGATATCCCAACTTTAGAATGTCTTTTGAGTGCCTTGGGGGCTCAAAACAAGTGGCACCTCCTCCTTGTTGTTGAAAATCTGCATAAAAATCAGCAAACTATGTTTGCTAGAAAATGCTACGAACGCCAAGAATCTTGTTAATGTCTTGTATCCCAATGAAACATAAATTAAAATAGAGAAATCTGAATATAAAGGTGAGTTTTTAATGATTATTCTAGAGCAAAAGAACGCTTATGAAAGAGAAGCAAATGGTGGATACAAGAGGAGGAAAACAATGGCAACTTTGGTTGATTGAATGAGTGAATTTCCCACTCTGAAAATCACTCCTCCAATCTTCTAGTGACCCGCAAATAAGTGTATATTTTGCTACACAAGACACAAGGAGGTGAGAGCATGCAAAACAATTTGTTTGACTTAAAAGAAACTACCACAAAACTAATAGTAATACTACTACTAATTATTTCCAAGCAAAATACTTTTCTTGGGTCTCCAAGTTAAACTAGTGAATACAAAAAAATACAAGAAATAAAATGCACAATATCACCTCACAAGAACAGCATGAAGAGCACCAAGAAGACTCCCAATGCACACAATAGATCCTCCAAAGCTTCCTTTATATTCCACTAAATGTTGCTACAAATACTTGTAGCAAGATTTACAAGAGAGAGAGGGAAAAGAATGGGAGAAATTTTGGCATAATAGACTTGCTCTAAGAATTGATGATGAAATGAGGAGGGGAGACCTTCTTGTATAGTTGAGGAGGAAGAGAGACCCCTCTTGGATGAACTCCAAGTGTCACACATCCAAGGGGGGAGTGTCTCTTCAAGGGGGGTTCACTTTTAGGGTTAGTGAGGTGAGTGAGGGATGAGGGGTGAGTGGGGAAAGGAGAAAACACCTTTCCCACTCATCAAAAGGGTAGTTAGGGTCAAAGGGGGGTATACCCAAAGTTTTGGGCACCCTCTTGCTATATTTTTTATTTCCCATGAGTTCATGAGCAAAGGGGGCACCCTTCTTCTAAGAAGATGATCATCTTAGGTTGTTGGCTTAGCAAGGGGGTCTTCTAAGTGGAAACTCACTTTCCCAACTTAGAAAAAACATTAGGAATCATTTTCCCACTCTCTCTCGTGACTTTGGTGACTTTTACAAAATTTGGCCATTTTAATGTAGCCAATTACAAGCTGATTTTTTACTGACTCTGACTCCTCATCGACAATGAATTAGCAAAACTTGTCCAAATGAGATGAAACTTGGTCCAAGGGTGTAGGGGGTCATAAACCATTTGATTTGAGTACCCATACCCCTATACAAAATCCCCAAGAACCATTTTTTTACATTTTACATCAAAAATAATTCAAAATTCTCGGTTTGCGGGAATTTTAATTATTTAAAAAATCCTATCAAAACTTAACGAAATTTTGCTAAACTCTAGGAGATGTCTAGCATGGTCATTTACAACACTTCCAAACCTTAGTCATCCATAGGGCTCTATCATTAGAACACCTTTCACCACATTGGAGTATTTATGTGAGTGAAAAGCTCAAGGACAATTAAAATTGCAGTTAAGCAAGATTAATTACACAGGAAAAAAAAACACTCGATGAAAGGTCTTCCCTAATTATAAAGTCCTAAGTAACTAGACAAAAATTGACTCATTCTAGCATATTACAATATTATCCCACGCAGGGGAGCGGACATTCCGAGTACATAGAAAAACGTGTCGAAGGCAAAATTTGCCTCGTTGGGCCAAAAGTCTTCAAATTGGTTGTACCACTAGTTACATATCTTCATGGTATATGACATTGACCCCCTAGTTGAAATAGGTGGTCAACAGGTTGATAACAGAGGTCCTCCATGACTCCCAAAGAGAGTCGATGACCATCAACTATAATGCTTGTCTAACCTCCATAAGCCTCTTTATGACTAAAGTGTGGGAGGCAAAATGGGTTTCAGCAACATACCAGTTTTGGAAAGCCAAATTTCAAATTTCAAATAATATACAATTAAATTATAAAAATTAAGAAATCATAATATAAATAATACCGATTAAAAAGGGAATACCTTGAGTAGTTCATGTTACGCCCTCTCACTTAGGGATAACTAGAGGAGATCATGTCTCATGGCCCGCAATGAAGACAGTGATTCCAATGATGATGATCAGTATTCTCCACAAACATCGACCCCTCAAGTGCCTTCCCCCTCATCCAACTCGGCTCAGTTCATTGGCTCGGCATGGTTCATCCAATGATGGTGGTCTAACACACATGAGGTACACTAATCATTGTTTCATATAAAGTGTCATATTTAATGCATTAGACATTTAGGTGAGGATCATGGGTTGAAATCATATAATGGATCATAAGTTGGAAGTTATGCTTTTTGCATTGTTTCACCTTGGTGGCCATCATTTGTATCCTAGTCCAGTGTTGTCACTCTTGGGGAACAAGGGTACTACTGGGACGCTTTGATAGGAGTAATGTACCACTCCCTTACATACTTAACACTTTTCATCTTGGGGCCTTCCTCGGTGTCCTATCTTTTGGTAATGGTTGTTACATGTACACCAAAAAGGCTCGTGGTTCATTCTCCTATGAGAAGAAGGGATAAAATGTCGAGGTTTATGCAGTTGCTAGAAAAATATATAAAAAAGAAAGCATGATATAAAAGAAAGCAGATGACCAAATTCAAAAGCCAAAGGTCATCTTGAGCTCTTCCCCCTCAGTATGAGGCAATCCCCCCAGTCCTAATGCACTAAATGCATATCAATTAAAAGGACTTAATCCCAATAAGAAAAATAATGAATGCTTGAAACCTAAAAAGGGGACTCGCAAAAGCAATAAAAGAATATCAAAAGGCAAGGAAGGGGTTTGGAATACACACACTACCAAGAAAAGACTATCTCAAGCAGCAAGCGCTCCCTCTACAAAGGCGCTCATGGAGATGGATGGAGCATGGCTACCTTGCATGTGAATGACTCCATAACCATGAAGTAAACCCCATGACACATCATCACTATACTCACAGTTTAATGGATTTTCTAAGAACTATCCCTTTCCCTGGGTACTAGCACACCTAATAGGGTCTTTTGATGGTCCTCCCATACCTAAACTTGGCCAATTGCATAAAGTCTTGAGCTAATGTGAAGTTTGAAGAAGATACCAAATGTGAATTGCTTATGTGGCTTTTGTATTAAGTGGTGGCTTACTTTGTATGATTCTAATGGCTCTTGTATCTTGTAGTTGTCGGTTTTACCTGACTCTATGGACTTTGTTTGATCATGATGCAACTTGACATGGTCCTTTATTGGTCCTCCCATACCTAAACTTGGGAAATTGCATAAAGTCTTGAGCTAGCGTGAAGTTTGAAGAAGATACCTGATCCAAGTGGATATTGGTGGCCACCCACCTATTCCAACTGGCTCATTTTGGCAGTTTTGTTCCTAGTTTTCAAGTCCCAAACTTCTGGGGCCATTTTGAGGCCCTAAACAGCATTTTTAGGGCTCGCCACAGTCAGACTATAAACAAAGTCAAAGTCTGATGCCAACATGTGTAGTCCTCGGATAGACCTTTCCAATGAGCTATCGTATGCCAAAGTTACGCCCCCGGGAAGTTGATACACCAAACTACCCAAAACAGGGTCCACAAAACTGTTGGTTTTTCATCTTCCAGGGTTAGGGTTTTGGATTTTCTTTATGTTAAAAAGGCCTTTAGAGCCTCATTGTAGATCCTCTGATTGCAATGTGAGTAGTCATCGCATCTCTTCTCAAAGATAGGCTGCCATCATTTTAGCGAGTCTCTCACTCTGTAATTTTATAGTGTTTGTACATTTTCGCTCATTAATAGAAATTGTGTATTATTGTACCTCTGTGTTTATGGTTGCATCTCTGATACATTTCTGTTATATTATTGGATATCCGAAATATCTCTGTATATTTCTTTATTATATCTCCGCTCTCATTTCGTGCCAAAAATAATCCGGATCAGTGGTATCAAAGCAGGTTGCTCCTGATTTTTTTTTCAGTGCATGTCCCTGACGAGGTCTGAGTATAGCAAGTTGGGTCTCGAGCTTGATGCATCGGATGCTTGGGGTATGTTGCTTTCTAAAAAGATAGTTGCAGATTTGGGTGGTAACTTGAAAATGGATTTAACTTATGCCACCATTCCCACTCGTAATGGCTCCATGTTTAGATTGAATAGGGAATTATATAGGAAGTATCATGTGGAAGATCCTAGGAAAAAGGATAACGAAATTGTGTATCGTGAAGTAGAAATGGGATGTTATGAGATTGAGTCTACTTTTCTAACATCTACCAAGATGAAAATTAAAGATGAACTCCCAAGTCTTTGTAATGTTTGGGATACCATGGATTCTTTTGATGGGATTTTTCTTGAGGAAGATTTGGATAAAGTAGATAATGATTTGACTACTTCAGAATTAAAATCAGAGTTGGATTTTTCAGTTGAAAATGTGTCATCAACTCAACCGTCATCAGAGGAATCGGTTAGAAATCTGGAAGAATGGTATGGAATTCTTGGGCCACACCCTCCTTGTTTTTCGGAAATTGGGAAAATTAAAGATAGATTATGCGATGATAATATGATGGAAAATCGTAAGGATGATAAAGTCAGTTATGATAATATAAGATACACCATCCCTATGAAGAGGTATGCCAAGCCTTTTAAGGAAAAATTAAGTTCAGAAACTTGTCACTTGGCACCTATGGAAAGTCATCAGAATTTTTTTAAGGGGGACAATCCCAAATGGTGTAAGGTTAGAAACTAGGATTCACATAGAAAAATCAGAAATCGGGATAAAGTGTATCAGTCTTCTAGCAACTCTTTTCAACTAGTGGGACGACATAAAGTCGGACATGCTAGTGAGAGGGCTCCACCCTGAAGTGTTTCTTCATATGACAACTTGGTGTCCAAAGGGACACCCTTTGTAATGTATCTCTAACCCTTCTCCTTGTATTTCAGTTTTGTATTATTTCATTCATGTTGTAATTATGTTACTTAGATGTTTATTGTATCATAGTTTCATTTGGTAGATGTTGTACAATAGTTATTTCATTATGTAATTGTTGTCTATAGCATTTTTCGTTTGTTGTATATATATATATATATATATATATATATATATATGTATGTATATTTATGTTTGGTATTGGTGAGCATTTTTGGTTTTGTAGATTCTGAAGTTCTCGTATGCTCTCCTTCCCAAGTGAAGATCAAACACACGTCCCCATGTGGAGCCAAATGTTGACCACCTATTCAACTAGGGGGTCAACTCCATGTGCCATGAAGATATGCACCTAATGGTGCTACCAAGTTGAAAACTTGTTGGTTCTACAAGGCAGTTTTGACCTTCAGCATTTTGTTGTAATTGGAATTTCCGCTCCCCTGCGTGGGATAATAATGTAATAGGTCTACATGGATCATAGTTTAAGTCAGTTGCATTAGGACTTCTTCATTAGGAGAGTTCCTTTCACTGAGTGTTTTTTATCCTCAAGTTATTAATTGGGCTTTTCAGCCTAATTAATTTCCCTTGAGTTTTTCACTCCCCACAACAATTTCTCCAAAGTAGTGAAAGGTGTTCTAATGGACGAGACCTATGTAACTAAGGTCTACGAGTGTTGTAAATGACCATGTTAGACATGTCCTAGAGTCTTGTGGAATTCCATTAAGCTTTGATAGGAATTTTTTAATAATTAAAATTCCCGCAAATTGGGGATTTTTAATTATTTTCGATGTAAAATGTAAAAAAATGGTCCTTGAGTATTTTGTATAGGCGTATGAGTACTCAAATCAAATGGTTCATACACCCCTACACCCTTGGACCAAGTCTTAGTTCATTTGGACAAGTTTTGCTAGGCCTTTGTCCATGAGGAGTCAAAGTCAGTCAAAAATCAGCATGTAATTGGCTTAATTAAAATTGCCAATTTTTGTAATAGTCATGAAAGTCATGAGACAGTGTGGGAGAAGTGTCTCAATAGCCTTCCCTAAATTAGGAAAACAATTNTCCTCCCACTTGCTCTCTTTGATGGGACCCTCCTCCTTTGGATGGGTGACACTTAGAGCCCATCCAAGTGGGCTCCCTCCTCCTCCTCTTCCTCCTCCTTTCCTATAAATTGAGGCCTCTCCTCCTCATTTTATCATCTCCTCTCATAGCAAGTTGATTATGCCAAAATTCTCTCTCTTCCTCACTTTCTCATGCTCTCTCATGTATGAATCTTGCTACAAGTATTTGTGGTGATATTTTGGTAGATATTAAAGGAAGCTTTGGAGAATCTATGGTGTGCATTGGGAGTCTTCTTGGTGTATCCATCTTATTCTTGTGAGGTGATATATTTCCATTGTTTTGCATTTTGCTTTCACTACTTTGTATTTAGAGACTCAAGTAAAGTATTTTGTATTGGGTGCTATTGGTAGTAGTATTGCTATTGATTTTGTGTTAGTTCCTTAGTTTGGAAAATATTTTGCAAGCTTCTTTGGATGCTCTCACCTCTATTCTTCTTGGAAGAGTGGTTTTAGAGTAGAAAGCCAAACTCTTTTAATCATTTCAAAGTTTCCAAGATTTATCTAACCTTTCTTTTCTTTCTCATTCTCTTTTCTACTTATTGTTATGATGTGGAATAGGTTCTAAAAGTTTCAAAATCAATCTCAAATTTTTCATTTAAGTTTATGTATCATTGGGCTAACTAAACTTAACAAGTTTCATGGTTTTGTAGCATACACAAGATAGTATTCTTTGACATACTTTATGCAGATTTTTAGCATCAAAGCAGAGTTGCTACAAGTGATTTAACCCCAAAGGCCTCCAAAGGGAATTTTAAGTTGGGACATCAAGTCCCCTTTCCTTCTACTTCTTCTATATAGTTGTAAGCCATCCTTTAGAGTCTCTTGGGTGGCATTCTTGTAAATTTACATAAAAATCTGATATTGTAATAGTTAGGATTTCCCTTTATTGCTTTTCATTTTTACACCCATACTTGGCCAAAACGGTAGGCATTGTGCCTTCACTTGTGTCATTGTTGTGGGGTTTGCAATTTATTCCAAAGTCTTTTATTTCTTTCATAATACCCAATTTGGCCAAAACGATAGGCATTGTGCCTCCACTTGTGTCATTGTTGTGGTAGTTTTACTTTCAAGTTATTTCAATTCTTTCAAGCAAATTAATTTTAATTCTTTATTTATACCCACATTGGTCAAACGGTAGGCATTGTGCCTCCACGTGACCGTAGTTGTGAGGCAATAATTTCATCTATTTTGTAAAGCAATCTTCAAACTAATTTCATTATTTGTTTAAAGCAAACTAATAAAACTTGTCAACTCATTTATTTTGCCCCACCTTGCAAATTGGCATAAGCCATCCTTGCGATAACGGAAGGCTTGTTTTAATTTAAAATCATTGTTCAAGTAATTTTTGTATTCCCAACGTTTGCCCCATATTCTCTCCCCTTGCCACTTAGTTGGATCCTAGGTGACAAGAAAGGGAAAAGGTTGGAGGTAGTAATTAGGCATCCACAACCAATTATTGGTTTTGCACCATAAAATCAAAGACTTGGAAAGAAGCTCAGGGTGCTAGGTCAGGAACGATCTCACGACGCTCGGCGTCCTCCGAGTGGAGTACCTTGAAAGTTTGGGTTTGACCTGTGGAGCTAGGGTAGGCCTTGTTGCCATACTTCTTGAGCACCTAGCACTCCCTTTTGGTCAGAATAATAATGGTTGTGGGGTAGTCACATAGTCTAGGACTCAATATATCAAACTTAATCCCCTAATCAAAGTGACATCTAAAATCTATTAAAATTAAGCTACACATTACATTCACAACTATTGCAATACATGTTTCAAGGCAATTTCACAAAATAGCATCTCAATTTAATTTTGCAAGCAATCTTATAGTGGTGTAATTCATTTTCAAGCAAGTATTCATTTCAAGTTTTACAATCACACTTTGAGGCAATTTACATATTCATACATTTGGATATTTCAAGAAATTCACATTTCAAGTAATATCTTTATTACGCTATCTCATGTGATTGGTCCAAAATCTAATTTCCTTGTATATTTATAAAATCGTTATTTGTAGCTATTTCCTTTTCACAAAGTTTATGTATGATTTGTTTCAATCATTTCATTTTATGAGTTGAATATTTCTTACCTTTGCAATTCTTTTGTTCATTTTATATATATTGTGCAATTATCTAACTTGTATTGCTCATTTTAAGCTATCTTGTTTTTTATTTGTATATTTCAATTTGTGTCTCTCAATTTGTAATAATCTCTTTTGTATCTTATAGAATTCTTATCTCTTGTATAATTGTATTTAATCCTTTGTTGTATAATCTAATTGACCCCTTGCCCAACCTTAGGCATTAGTCATAGTTGACTTAGGGAAAGGTTTGACTCTCATTTAAAGATTTGCATTTGCATTGTTGCTTGCCATATAGGCTAGTTTTCCCTCACCTTTAATAAACTAAAATCAACTCGTAGAATTCATTTAATAATTCATCTAGTAACTAGGGTCTACCCCCTTGGCTTCCCTAGGAGTAAGCCTAGACGGAAGAGGGTCAAGTCAGAGTGACAGCGTGGGCTTTGAACCTAGGTATTGTGCCTCCAAGGACACACTAAGTGAGCAGGACTTAGCTCACATTTGCAAGTGTGTATTAGGACGGCAACAGACCCCAAATTCCACTCCTTGACCATTTGACCTTGTAAAATGTGCCCAACAATTTTCTAGAAGTGGGACGATTTTCCTTTGAGGGACATTATCTCTCTCAATAATCCATTAATCAAAATTCTATGACATGGGTTTTGCTCGTGATTTTTTTCTATTAATTTTGAACCCATGTTGTATTTTTGCCTCCAAGGTGTGTCTGCATGAAAAGAAGTGCAATGCTTAAAACTCCCTTAATATTTTGTCAATCACAACTTTGCAACATTGGTTTTGCTCGTGATCTCTTTCCAGTCATTTTGATCCCATGTTGTATTTTTGCCTCGGGGACCACTGCATGAAAAGACATGCAACGATGAAAATTCCCTTAATATTTCATCAATCACAATTTTGCAATATGGGTTTTTCTTGTGAATTTTTTCTACTCATTTTAAACCCATGTTGTATTTTTGCCTCAGGGACCATTGCCTCAAAAGATGTGCAATAATGAAAACTTTGTGAGACTGCCATGTTGAGAACAAAAATGATAGTGCACCATGGCCAAGGGATGCCTACAGACTCAATATAAAATAACCATGTGGGAAGACATAGGTGTGCATGATATGGACAGGACTAGGCCCCACAAACTACAATCACCCCTACATAAGACATGTGGCTTCACACAATCATGTGTCCCAGTAGATCTGTGCCACAACCTCCAATCCTATCCAAGATGAGAGATGGTGAGATGGGGACATAAGGGGACCGATCATGATCGAACAAAGTCTAGAAGTCCACTACAAAAATCATCCACTATGGTTTACATGGCTTTAACTTGCATCCTTGGGCTTACAATGGTGTAGGCAAAATGAAAACCCTAGGGTACCTCGTGGAGAGGTAACAGGTACCTAGGGTGCAAACACTCTTGGGCCCTAGGTATTGTTTTTCCCTTCTTCTAGCTTCACTTAGGTCAAGGATCAAAGTCTAGGGTTAAAACCCTAAATTGCAAGTACTTTAAAATCCTAAAGTGCAAGCACTTTTGGACCTTAGGTTTTTAACCCTAGCAAGGATGCTTCACAAACTTGGACAATAAAACTTTAAGAGGGAGAGAAACACTTACGTCTCCCTCTTAGGGTTTCAACAAGACAAGAAAACTTGAAAAAAAGATAGCAATTCAACCTTTAGCATTAGCAAGAAATATAAAATTGCAGAAAATTACTACTTCCTCCAGGAAACATGGTCATTCAAACCCTAATTGTAGAAATTATCCATCCAAAAGAGCTAAACATCCACAAAGAACCTTCCACAAGGCTAGCACATGAGAGAGAAAGAGCCAAAGAGACCAAAATAGAAAAAATTTCAGAAGTCTTACCCCACACAACTATGAGGGAAGTGACGATGAAAATGAATCCTAGCGCTACCCCAAGGGACATCAAAACTTATCTCCATCAAACCCTAAAAGGTGACGTCATCGTCCAATGGAGGCCAAGTCAAGGGTCTGGGGCACTGCACCCAAGGTGGAGGAGGTTGCATCTTGTCTCTGCATGGTATCTGGTTGTCGACTGCTGCAACATCCTCAATCCAATGAGTAATAAGCCATGGTGTACATTGCCCAGCCTGTGGGCTTCCAGCCCATCTGTGTGCCATTATGACCAAATCTGCAAAAAGCAAGCCCATATATCCATCGTCCAAGGTCATGAGGATGTGAGAGCTCATGTTTGAAGCTGCCAAGTCGTTGGTGACTCACTGCTCTGCATCACACATGCCAAACTCTTGCAATAAGGGCACAATGTCTTGGGTGAAAGCCTAGGACGTCCCTCAAACAAACATGTCAGAGCCAACCAAATCAAAACAGAATATAAGACAAGGTAAACGAATGTTCATAAAAGATATTAGTCCTTGAGTCATGCAAAGTAGGTTGTTACTTAAGATATAAACCATGTAAACAATTAACCTCAGTGTCCCCTTCAAGCATCACATTGACTCTGGACTCTATGAGTTGGCAAATTTGAATATGAGATGGCCTTCATCCAACCCTATTAAGTGTGCCAACCAAGACAATGAAAGAAAAGACTCAGGTAGTGGGATAGGTCCTRAGGGAAACAGTGAAAGAAAGAAACCCTTCAAGAGTAAGTATGATAGAGGTATGAATTTGGGCTTACTTCATGGCTTGTGTCATTAAATCCATTTMTATGAGCACCTTTGTAGAGGGATCATTTGTTGCTTGAGATATCCTTTCCCCAGTACTATTACCCCCCCATGCCTGGGGATAACTAGACGATATCATGTCTCATGGCCCACRATGGAGAACATGATCCCGACCATGATGATGATAAGTATGTCCACAGATGGCAKCCCAACAATTGCCCTCATTCTCCTTTACAGCTACAAGTCAACCAAGGCTCATCACATCCAAGCAACCCAAAGTATCGAAGATGGTAAGCCATCATCACCATCAGGTAAGTTATTCCTTTTATGCAAAGTATTGTGCTTAATTTGTCAAGCATGAGGATGAGGATCTTTGGTTGAAGTTGGATAATGGATCATTGGTTTGGGAAATTGTGTCAGTTGCCTTGTTTCACCTTGGTGGTCAGCGTGTATGCCCTAGAATCGTGTTGTCACAACCCAAGAAAAAGGGGTACTACTAGGGGCCCTCACAAGGGTAACGTCCCATTCCCCACCATACTTAACACTTTCCATCTTGGAGCCTCTCATAGTGTACCAAACTTCGGTAATGGGTCATGGTCCATTCTCTCGTGAGAGGAAGGCGCTGAAGGCCTAGAGGTTGATGCAGTTGCTCTATACATGCATGATGTTGCTAATTGACAAAGGCCACCATAAAAGCCTCTGGCCAGCTTGAGCTCTTCCCCCTCTAATGGTAATCGTCCCTGTCAAAATGCAAATGAATGCACAAAATTACAAAGAACAAAAGCCCAGTAAAAAATGAAGGAATGAAGCATGAAACCTTATAAAGGGGAATCAAAAATGATAATTGGGTATCAAAAGGAAAAATAAGGGATTCGGAATGCAAAAAGTACCCAGGAAAGGGTATCTCAAGCAAGCAAGTGTTCCCTCTACAAAGGCACTCATAGAAATGGATTCAGTGACACCATAAGCCATGAAGTAATTGCTCGAGCATCATGAGGATGAGGATCTTTGATTGAAGTTGGATAATGGATCACCGATTTGTGAAATTGTGTCAGTTGCCTTGTTTCACCTTGGTGGTCAACTTGTATGMCCTAGTCTCGTGTTGTCTCTACCCAAGGAAAAGGGGTATTGTTATCCCCACTTTTTAGGGATAACTAGGAGATCATGTCTCGAGGCCCMCAAGTCCTAGACATGAAGTACCGAGAGCARGATTGACCTGAGCATGGCCCTGGAGGGCCTACCTTTTCTTCTTCCATAGTTCTTATCTTGTTAGCAGCAGCAGCATCCATCACCATCGGTTTGGTCCTGTATCAAAAGAGGTTCTTGCTCCATGAGGTAACTAGCCCAGGTATCATGGTGTGTCACATTTGATCATTAAAACCTTTAAATGTATCCATCTGATTCCTTTTATTTCTAACGACTGCTTGGATCTTACATTTGCCCACTTGACCATGTTTGGGGGGATTGACAGGGTGTCCTAGGAAGCCTTTGTCCATAGGTTTCGGTTTGCCACTTGAGGGGACTTCTGAAAAGCCATCATCTACTCCCATCATAGCACCACTATTTCATCTTATTTCCCGCTCATTTGTCCCACTCCCCTTGTCCGGGCATTGGGTTGACCTTTTTTCAGGATTGCACCTTGTCTCGTGGGAAGAAGGGGCTAAAGGCCCAGAAGGTAAAATTAGGTTGGTAAAAGATAAAAGCCTAAGAATAAAACCTCGAGATGCTTCGCCCAAGGATTCCCGAGGGAGCAATAAAAGGCTTCTCGGCAAGAAACAAGACGGATCCAGAAAAATAATAAAACAAGACCTAGTCAGAGGATAGGGGGTCTCATCACGAGCCAGCCTATTAGGTCCATCAGTACCTAGCAGTATGACATTGCCACCAGTTGGTTACCACGCCAAGGCAGTGACTCTTGGCTGCATGGCCAAGGAAAAGGGGGTCTCATCACGAGCCAGCCTTTCTCTGTGAAAGTACTTGTGGGTAATGCTGCCACCACTAGTCACCACACCAGGGCAGTGTCCCCTGATTAGCTCTTGAACAAAAAGAAAAAGAAAAGCAATAAAAGAATAAAAAATAATAAAGGCAAGAATGGGCTTGGAAAGAATGCATCCATGACAGGTACAGCTCGCCTTCTACAAAGGCGCCCACAGGTAACACTTTGCATCCTTGGCCCTCACTACACCCACATGCTTGGACTTCCCCTGACCACATCACCCACTCACATGGTTTTGATGAGGTTTCTCCTGGGAACTCTCATTTTCCGATGGGCACTAGCCCAATAGGACTTTTTGTCTTTTCTCCCAGATTTGTATAGCAGGCTTGTGTAACGTCTTTGAGCTATTGATAGATGTATTAGGGATTTTACGCATGTGTTTAATAATATTAATGATGAAATGTGATTGACATTGCCATGATCCCTGTGACTAATGAGACCATGGAGGGCGTAGCCTTTGATGTGCAGGACCATACCCGACGGACAGGTACCATTTGGACCAGTACACATGGGGAGATGATCAATTCGGACCTCCATGGGGCTAAAGAGCCCATTAGATGGATGTTGAGACCCCACCATGGGGCAGAGACGAGACAGAGATGGATCGGTGTCTTGCACCAAAGAAGAAGAGGACATTCCACAAGAGGCACCCTAGCAGAGCTTGACCTAGGAGTATTTTCCCTTGTTCAGTGGAACGTTGGCCTTGGACGGCCTAGGACGTCACCCATCATAATCATGATGTCATCCAGCAATATGGACGTTTGGGAGGCAAACTGGGCAATATTGGCACGTGTGGCAGGTTGGAGAAGCCCAAGGACGGCTAACGTTTTGCTCCAAGATGCCCCATTTGTCCTAAAAGGGGCTTGTTGCCGCCTTATACACACCTGGGAGACGTGGAAGAAATCTTCAATCCACTCGGTGTGTCCTTGGGGGCAAGTGAGAGTTAAGGTGTTGTCACCTAATCCTCAACTCCTCCGTCTAGGCCAACTCCTAGCGAAGCCAAGGGGGGTAGTCCCTAACAAATATACTATGGCTTGATCTAAGCTAAGTACAGAAATGAAATCTAAGAGTTTATTTATTCTTTAAACCATCAACCATAAACTGATAAAACATGAAATAATCATTCACCACGATATATAATCAAATGAACATATACTTGCATCAAAAGGATACTGAGAAACAATTGTTAGGTGCAAGTTTCATTTAAATTAAATAGATAACCAATCTTGAAATGAAGCTTGT
>JASDQU011312001.1:8541-20129 GCA_032191745.1 Picea mariana
GCCTTGCCTTCGATTTCCTTACCTTGCCTTCAATTTCCTTGCCTTGCCTTCACTTTACATGCCTTCACTTGCCTTCACTTTCCTTTACATTCCTTGCCTTGCCTTTCCATGCCTTTCCTTTCTATGCCATGCCATCCCATGCCTTGAATTTTCTTCACTCTCCTTGCCTTTCCTTGCCATTCCTTGCATTTCCTTGCCATGCCATGTCATTCCTTGCCATGTGATGCCATGCCATGCCTTACCTTCACTTTCCTTTCCTTTCCATGCCTTTTCATTCCTTTCCTTGCCATTCCTTTCCTCGCCTTTCCATTCCTTACCTTGTCTTTCCATGTCTTTCCTTTCCATGCCATGCCATGCCTTTCCATTCCATGCCATGCCATGCCTTGCCTTCACTTTCCTTTCCTTTCCATTCTTTTCCTTCACTTACCATGACTTGTCATGCCTTGCCTTGCCTTTCCTTTCCATGCCTTGCCTTTCCTTTCCTTTACATATCTTGCCTTGCCTTTCCATTTCATGCCATGCCATGCCATGCCATGCCTTTCCTTCACCTGCTTTGCCTCACCATGCCTTTTCTTTCAATTCCTTTCCTTTCCTTCCCATTCCTTTCCTTTCCTTTCCATGCCTTTCCATGCCATGTCATGCCATTCCTTTCCATCTCATGTCATTCCATGCCTTGCCTTCACTTTCCTTTCCTTTCCATGCCTTTCCATTCCTTGCCTTCACTTGCCATGCCTTGCATTGCCTTGTATTTCCATGCCTTTCCTTGCCTTTCCTTGCCTTTCCATGCCATGTCATGCATTTCCTTTCCATTCCATACCTTTCCTTGCCTTTCCATGCCTTTCCATGCATTGCCTTTCCTTGCAATGAGTTCATTTTCCATGCCTTGTCATGCCATGCCTTCACTTGCCATGCCTTCACTTTCCATGCCTTTAATAAGCACTGAATAAAACCCCAGTGCCAGAGATACTCCAACAAACATTTTTTCGGTCAACGAAATGAAAACAAAGGGACCCCACTAGATGAAACCTAGTTCTTTAGATCCAATGTAATTGACGGTTCATCCATATGAGTCTCGGTTTGAGTTTTATTGCAAGTTGCAACTCGCCTCCTCAATCCATTCAAGGACATGTGGCGAGTTTGGTCCCAGGGCATAAAATCAAAACCAAGCAGCATAACTTATGGGTGTTATATATGCACTAAAAACACAATAAAAACCCTCAATTAAATTGTCAACCTGGGGTAAGTAAACTTAGAGTTGTAGCAAAATATATGCCAAAGGTAGAAGGGTTGGTAGGAGTATAGTCTAACTAATGAAAGCAACTATGTAAGGATAATCTACTCAAGAAAACCTATCTAGTTAGCAAACCCAACTAAGCAACTTGAAACTAGATAACCTAAGTACTTTTGGGCCAAGGATCGATGGATAGTTCTTAAGAAAGMAAGTAAAACCCTATGTAAAGAAAACTAGTTCAACAATAAGMAAAAGMAAACTACTAAGTATAATAAGAAAATGACAAAAGCAAACTTCTTTAACTTGCCAACCTACATTCAATGAGCAACTAMCCTATGAAAGAAAATAAATAAGCAAGTAAGCAAAATCACCTATCTAACCTATTAAAGCAAATAGASAAGTAARAAAAGACACCTAACTAACCTACTAAAGAAAAAGACAAGCAAAGGCACCTAACTAACCTACTAAAGCAAAAGAMAAGTAAGCAAAGGMAACTAACTACTGCAAGTAAAACTTCTCATTGAACAACTATCTAGCCTAAGAGGCAAGTGAACTAAATGCCTAATGCAAAACTATTTCTAATGCGTGAAAGGAAATCTAAATGCTCAATGCAATGCATGAAATGAAATATATTATATTGAAAGAAAGAAATATTAAAAACTAATTCTTAATCTATGATAAACAAAATACTATCTAATCTATGAAAGCAAAGTCTATCTATCCTACAACAACATTAAAACTATTTTTTAAGCTATGAAAGCAAGAAACTATCTTTAATCTATGACAATTCAAATATAATGCTGGTGGTTGTGTGAATGTCTTCGGTGTCAGATGATATATCAATGGCACTTTGACAACAAAGGATAATTCTAGTGGTATGAGCTCAACACTAATCTCGATGGCAAAGTGAAAGGTATGGATTAAACAATCCAATGAGAGTTTAGCCATGATGGAACAATGTTAAATACCCTGCATATTCATATATAAACCATCAACAACATAACAAGATCATCATTTATACTTCTATACTACATAAGAAAAACTAGATTCAACCAGTAACTAAGAAATTCAATTGCATTTTAATCCTAGGAAAGGAAATTACATAAAGGAAACTATACTACATCTATTCTAACAATTCAAACTGCAAGAAAGAAATGCTTAAAAACAGAAATTAAAAGTAAACTAACAATTACATTAACCAACAACTAGCTAAGCCAATTCTACATAAAAATGAAATAAGCAAGCTATGATTAAAAACTGAAATCAATTCTATCCATCCATCAAACCCTTGTCAAAGAAAACCCAATTAAAAACTCTGTTCTATTCTAATTAAAACTCTGTTTTAAACTTGATTCTACAATTATAAATGAAAACATAATGTAATATCTAACTACACATGGGGTTAGTCTAGGGATATATAGATCCATTCCTAACTACAAGATCAATTCATGTTAGCACAAGCCTTCATACTAACCTGCAAAAGAGAGTTAAATTAATTTAAACTACAACAACAAGTGAAATAGCAAAAGAAAAATGCATGTACACGAAATAAAGAGAGACAACTAAACTACAAAAATGCATAAATAAACTAAAGAAGAGTTACCAGACTACTGGTAGGCCCCCCAACAAGTCATGGTCACTTCCTAAAAGCACACCACGAGCTCAACAAAAGGAATCCACCATTGAAACATAGAAGCACAGTTCTTGCATAATTCTGGCAATGTAAAATATCAAAACAGAGTAAAAACATATTTCTAGCTATCACACTGATGTATATGATGCTTAGCTTATGTATGACCACCTTGGTGGTATTTATAATGTTTACAGGCTAATTGTTTTAGCACAGGAGGTTCAAACCACTTCTAAAATTGGAAAATTTCATTAATGGTGCCCTAACTGCCGAAACAAAGCTACCCAATAATCACCCACCATAACAACCCAAAATCGAGTTGTCAAGAGTTCAGTAGCTGGAGGGGATAAGCACGAAAAAAATCCACGTTTCCTATTTTCCCATCACTTGCCACCAATACCATAACCGCCAAGTCACCCTATGTTTTTGTGCAGGAAGAGGTGCTGGACGGAGTGCCAGAACGAGTGTCAGATGCCGAATTGAGAACCACAAATGACTCTTAATTCATTCACAATTTCAGGAAATGGCTTGTGAAGGAACTAATTGGGCATACTGCACACAAAACCCATGTGTCATATTTTTCATATTCCACTTCATCCTCCTAAAACTTAATGTTTAAGTTTTCTTCCTGTAATAGTGCCGGATGAAGTACTAGAACGAGAGTTGGAAGTAGAAACATAGTGCATTTTCTCCCTGTAACATAAAAAAATGTGAATTAGCTCTTGAAAATCATAAAACATGATGAATTATATCCAATAGAATCATTAAATATGGATTATACGTACCTTGTGCCGATCATACCATTTTATCATGACATTCTTCAAAAAAGATCATTTAAAAGATGAAAAACGCATATGTAGATGTGGCAAAAATGTATAATAACCGTCATCAAAATGATCATATCTCGGGCCCAACAATAACAGAGTTCCATAAGCTCCCTCAAGTCTGTTTTTCCAAGGCCCACATGACTACACTACCCACAAATTTCTGACACAATGTTCTTGAAAATAGACCTCCTCTTTATAAATTGCACTATGCCTCATCGAGAAAAACCCTAGTGTTGAAGATACTACAAAAAACGGTTTTCTATTCGACGAAATGATAGTGGAGGGGACCCAATAGATGAAACCCAGTGATTTAGATACAATGTAGCTGACGGTTCATCCATCTGAGTCTTGTTTTAATTTTTATCGCGAGTTTCAACTTGCCTCCTCAAGACATTTAGGGACATGTGGCCAATTTGGTCTAGGGGCATAAAATACAAACCGAGTAGCATAACGAAGTTCCATAAGCTCTCACAAGTTTGTTTGGACAAGGCCCAMATGACTACGCTACCCACAAATTCCTAACACACTATTCTTGAAAATTGASCTCCTCTTCAGAAATTGCACTATCCCTCATTAAGCAAAACCCTAGTGCTGAAGATACTCGAACAAAAGGTTTTCTGGTCGGTGGAATGACAATGGAGGGGACCCACTAGCTGAAACTTGATGCTTTGGATCCAATGCGACCAASGGTTTGCCCATTTGAGTCCCGATTTGAGTTTTATTGCGAGTTACAACTCACCTCCTCAAGCCATTTAGGGACAAGTTGGTATGGAAATGCAAGGAAAGGAAAAACAAGGCAAAGAAAGGCAGTCGAAGTCAATACATGAGAAGGCTAAGCATGGCATGACATTGCAAGGCAAGGAAAGGACTAACTCTAGGTGTAGGTGTAGGTGTAGGTCTAGGTAAATCCTATTAATTATGATAATCCATGTTTGAAAACTATAAATATACCTTAGATATATGAATAAAGAGAGCTTGTGTTATGAAATTGAAATTCTCATGCAAGTATTTTTATCTAAGATATGTGGGATAACACATTGTAGAATTGCATGCTTAATGAATCCTTTGATTGTAATTTTTACGTATAAAACTTGTTCAATTAGGTATTAAACTTGTTCATTTACATAATAAACTTGTTAATTTAGGCAAGGCATGGCATGGCAAGTGAACGCAAGAGAAGGATTGGCATGGAATGGAAAGACATGGTATGGAAAGGCATGACATGGAAAGCAAGGCATGTAAAGTGAAGGAAAGGCAAGGCATGGAAAGGCATGGCATGTAAATGCATAATATGGAAATACATGACATGGAAAGGAAAGGAATGGCATGGCAAGGAAAAGCATGGCAAGGCAAGGCATGGCATGGAATGACAAGGCATGTGTTAAGTACCTAAATATATATGCAAATATACTTTAGAAATAACCAAGAATAAACTAAATCATTCACCAATAATGAGCACAAGAAATAGTAAAAACCCTTGAGGTAGGGTAATACCGTATGTTATTCCTTATGGAATAAATTACTCCTCAAGCAATGCTTGATACATTCACAATATTCTTCACTCCACCTCAATACATTTCTTACACTTCTTTATATAACATTATCTATCTTATAGGAACATTATAGAGAAGAAATCTTATAGAAAGCCTATTTATTGTATCTAACTAACATAATGGACCTTATTTAATAATATAGTGGACCTAGTCCACCTTACATTGAATGACCTCCACTAATAATACATAACAACATTCTCATTAGGTACCTCCATAGGTACCCTATATTGCCTCCCTAGGTATACTAAATTCCATCCTCCTTCGCATATTTCATCGTCGAAACACAGGAAGAAACCATACAATATGATTGGCCAAGAAATGTAGCCAAATGGTACCAAGTATGACCATCCATCCATCCTAATGGGAGATAAACATGATTCCCAACTGATGTCTTGACACCCTGATATTGATCTGCATTATGTCAGTGTTTCCACGGGATTGGTTCTTTAACCTGATGTATTCCTGTAGTGTTGGTAGGCCTCCATGCACCCCTTGATCGGTTTCGTTTCTGGTTCCCTACTGGTGCATAAATGTGTTGATGTTCACACCCTTCCCTTGATGATTTTTGTTTCTCTATATGATATAGATGGCGATATACAACAACTATAGGAATATATTCCTTTTTCTTCAAATCTGCAACACATTGTGTCTTTGAGTCAATGACCTCCTTAGATTCGTGATTGTATCCTTCATGTGGTTTTGCTTCCTCTGATTCAACTTCAGACTCGGTAATAACTTATTTGTTGGCCTCCATGGGCCCATATTTCTTACTAAGAGATACATCCTGCAATGTAATTTTATTTTTCTTGTACCACAACTTCAGAAATTTCTTTTGCACATTAATATTAATGGTACCCATTGATTCTATCCAAGGATATACCAAAACAATATCCACTTCATCCATATCCATACCATAAAAATATGAATGCAACACATATTTATCCATGGTAATCTTCAAATATTTAACAATTTGAATATTTTCACCCTCAACCTGTGTACTTTGAATATTCTTTAGTGGAACTTGCAATCTATTAACCAACTAAACATTGATAAAATTTTGTTGGCAACTCGGGTTAATAGAAACAATGATATTTTCTTTATGAATACAACCATGAACTTGTAATATAGATTTGCCACCTAAAAATAAACCCTTGGTGCTCTCTTCATCCTTACACTTTGTATGAGACCACCTATCTAAGAATAAATTTTCAAATTCTTCATTAGAGAGTGTCATTATTTGGGAATACTAAAGTGATGCCACCAAATGAATGCATCACCTTGTAAGTGTAAATTGACCAAACCTCTCCAGATCTCTTTCTATGCTAACTTCTCTTCTTTTATAGATTTTTCAATACTTGGTCCATTATATTTTCCAGTAAAATATAAATACATCTTGGAATAAATCTTCAATAAAAACTAAAGCTTAAAAATAACTCAATGTTCAATCACGTGGCTTTTTTCTGGAAAAACCCTGACAAATGGTTGAATTTAAAATGGTCATAAATTTACTTCTCGGACTCCGTTTCGACCGATTTTTTGTTTGAAATTGGGTATTTTTCCGAGAGGAATTCAAATATCCAATTTTTTTGGCCAAATTATACTCATAAAATTTCATATCTAAACTTGAAGTGTGCCACCCTTTTTTTTCCCTAGAAAAAATCTGCAAAAAGAGCCAAAACATTCTCCCCTTATTTGGCCAAGGAAAGTGATCTGATACCAATTGTTAAGTACTTGAATAGGTATGCAAATATACTTCAGAAATAATCCTTAATATCAACAATAATAAACCAAAACATTAATAAAATAACCAACACAAGAAATAGAGAAAATCCTTGAGGTAGGGTAACACCATATATTAATCCTTAAGGAAGAGATCTCGTCCTGTTCACTTGCCTCTTCGAGGGGGAAACTTCCTAATGAAATTCAGCTCCAAATATAGTACTTATTTGGAAAAATAATTTTCTCTGATACCAATTGTTGAGTACTTGAATATATCTGCAAATACACTTTATAAATAACCAAGAATAAACTAAACCATTCACTAATAATGAGCACAAGAATTAGTCAAAACTCTTGAGGTAGGGTAATACCATATATTATTCCTTAAGGAAGGAATTAATCCTCAAGAAATGCTTGATACATTCACAATATTCTTCACTCTACCTCAATACATTGCTTACACTTCTTTATATAACATTCTCTATCTTCTAGGAACATTCTAGAGAAGGAATCTTTTAGAAAGCCTATTTATTGTATCTAACTAACATAGTGGACCTTATTTAATAATATAGTGAACCTGGTCCACCTTACATTGAATGACCTCCACTAATGATACATAACCACATTCTCATTGGCTACCTCCCTAGGTACCCTATATTACCTTGTTGGATTAGTGAGAGGGGGGCTGAATCAATAATAAAGCAATTTAATCCTTTTTAACCATATAATCCAAATGTTATATCAATGTAGCATTATCATCCAATAACTGCGGAGTAAATAAGCAATGAAAAAATGAACAATCATACACACACACAATACACTAGTGTTTTACGTGGAAACCCAAAGCGGGAGAAAACCACACAATGATTTTTCTTATATGTATTAAAGAATTACATTCATTGGAAACACTGACTTCCTGTGTTTTCCAGCTGCAACTGGAAGGAGGCTCCAAACCCCTTGTTTCTCAGGATACGACCTGAGGGAAGCTCCAACTCCCCTATTCTATGGCTACAACTAGAAGGAGGCTATAACTCACTATGTTCTCTAGCTACAACTGGAAGCTGGGTACAACCACTTGTCCTTTCCCCATCCAACCGCCCTGAAGTAGAAGTAGAATGATGTAACCACTATCACACTATCACTGTGAGATATACCACTATAAACCTGTACCAATAAACCTGAACCATGCATCAACCATGCATCAACCTGTACCTCAACTTGTAATCAACCTGTACCATAAACAAGTGCATAAACCATGCACCAACTTGTACCAAACAACCTGTAATCAACCTATACCATAAACAAGTGCATCCAACCATGTACCAAGTATGTACCAATCATGTGTCAGCTACTCATCAACTATGACTCATCAAGATGTACCAACATCATCAACTACTTGTCTCAACCATGTACCCAACATGTACCTCAACCTAAAGCCATCATCAATTTCATCATCCAAATATGATTTGTAACTTTGTAATAGACCTGGTGTATATGATCACATACCTGCAAACCTTCCTTAACTTTCATAACAAGAGACTAGCATTTTCATCAAACTTTTATTTAGTCTCACATGCCTAGTTTTGGATTAGTCAACAACCCTAACTTGAAGTAATCATAAATTTGAACCTGTAATGTATAAAGATATGAAACTGATATACAATGTTCTTCAGTGTTTTTTATGCAATTCCTCCAAGTGGCACTACTTGGAACCTCTCAAAAAAGGAGTTATAGAAAACATGGCATACATTGCTGAATTATGGCTTATTCTAGAGAGTGACCTTGTAGAGTGTGCCCCGCACAGAATAGTTGTTGAATCAATATGAAAATTTTACACAGAATAATAAATAATGTACTCTAACAAACACATTTGGTCTTACTGAATTTGTATCTGTTATGAAAAATTTATGACATTTTTACCTTAAACACCTGTTTTAGACTAGTTTCAGGACTATCCACAAACCCTATTTTCCACGGAGTGTAAAATAAAAAATACAATGACCCACAAGCTGAAATTTTTACCACAGGTACTTTGATATGTTTAATCAATGGAATATCAATTTCATGGTCTGAATCATTCTAGAAAAAAAAAGTTGTTGCGAAAATGGTGAGATGACCTGTAAATAACATACCTCAGAAAGCATCATCAAAAGAATTTATCCTCCCTTGAATTTCAACCTTATTTTATTCGTTGTCCCTCTGAAATTAGGCTTAGATATCCTTTGGTTAATTCAATCACATATATATATTCAATATGATCAAGTGTGATGTAAAATGAGAGAGCCTTGCCTCTTATTTATACTCTCCAAGTAGCTTCCTTAGAAGCATCTTCTAGGTCACTTTGCCCACTTTCCTTATTTTAGAGTTAACCCACTTCTAATTTCTCCATTAAATTTATTTTTAAATAATTTATTTCATATTCAATTTGAATTATATTACACTCATCACTTTAATTTATTGTTTACCTTCTAAAATCTCTTAAACCACTTTGACTACTTTGACCTTTTGGGGCTTCTAGATGACATATGAGGGTCCTCCAACTTCGTAAGGCCATAACTCTCAATGATCTGGATTTTATGAGAAGAACGAAATGAATACATATTATTAATAGGTTCTTAACACAAAATAACATAGATATAGTAAAAATGGTTTTCTATTCAATAACGAAATAAGCTGAAACTGTAAAATGCAGCGGAAACAAGCTTGTTGGAATGGTGGTGGCTTATTTCTAAGAAGTGATGTGATGGTTGCGCACATTCGCAAGAAGAATATTACAATGAGGATCTAAAGGAATTTTTACAATAAACAATAATTCCAAAAACCCTATACATCCAAAAACCTAACTCTAAGAGATGAAGTGCCAAAAGTCATGTGGGCCCTGTTTGGGTAAGTCAGTACATCAACTTCCCGGGGTTGTAACTTTTGCATACGATCTTCGTTTTAGGTGTGTGATAGCCCGTTGGAAAGGTATAGTAGAGGAGATTAATTTTGGGGGCTCAATAATGACTAATATAATCATTTAGGATCTCAATTCCTAAAAACCTTCATTTAGGCCCTCAAAATGGCCCCAAAAGTTAAAACTACTAAAACTAGTAAATTGTCAGAAAACTATTTTGATCTAGTTGGAGAAGGTGCATGGCCACCGATATCCATATGGATAAATACTCCCTCCTTAGGAAGCAATGGTATCCATTTCATTGAGGTCCCCCATCAAATGAGGAAATTTCTACTGAATTTGGCCTCGGGTGAGCCACTTGCCTTGGTGCAGGAGATGCCCTGCTTTGATGACTCGATAAAGCTGGATCGTTTGTTGTCGAGTACCCTTGATCTGTGTATCCAAAATATGATCATTGGATTCCTTTTGTATGCAGTCAGGGTTGAGATCTATTGGTGTCAGTTGTTCTTCTACTTCTGAGGTTTCCAATAATGGTGGGAAATAAGGGCGAAGGCGATCCATGTTGAACACTGGGTGCAGACCAAGGAAAAGAGGAATGTTGGCCTCAAAATAATTATCCCCCATGGACTTGGTGATATTGTATGGTCCATAATAGAGTGGTAGAAGCTTCTTATGGGGTCCTGTAAGGAATTCTTTCTGCAAGTGCAACCAAACTTTGTCACCCACCTGAAACTTATGTGGCACCCGATGTTGATCATGGCGATGTTTGTACTTGTCATTAGACTTATGTAGTATATCCTGAACCTATTGGCGAATTTGATGGATCCGATCAATGAACCGGGTGGCTTTGTCAGCTTCAGTTGGAGTAGGAAATGAGTCAGTCGAGGTGACCGTAAGGGGAAGTGCAACATCTATGGGACGCAATGGTTGGAATCCCAACCCCACCTGAAAGGGGCTGTGGCCAGTTGAGCTATGCAGGGATCAATTGTAGATATTCTAGACATAGGGAAGGCTCTCATCCTATGCGCGAGGGTGCTTTGAATTATACATGCGAAGGATATGCGTAATCATTCGATTTACAACCTCGGTTTGACCATCTGTATGGGGGTGGAAGGCTGTCGATTTGGTGAGCTTGGTGTCTAGTAGTGACTAGAGGCTCAACGAGAATGTGATGAGAAATCGACTATCCCGATATGAAGCAATGGTTTGTGGGATTCCAAAATGTACCTAGAATCGTTCAAATAAGATCTTGGCAATGACCTCTGCTGTGATGCTCTTCTTGTAGGCAACCATAATCGCCATCTTAGAAAAGAGATCAACAACCAAAAAAACATAGTCATTTCCCTGCTTGGTGGATGGGAGGCCCGGCATGTAGTACATTGAGATATATTCCCATGGCCTATCAGGAGTAGGAAGAGGGGTGTACAAGCCCTGTTTCTTAGTGGTCGGTTTGGCAATAGCGCAGGCAGTGCAGGACCTGATATACTTGTTGACCTCTTGTCGAAGTTTCGGCTAGTAGAAATGTTTCTGTAGCATTGCCACTGTCTTTTCGATGCCAAAGTGTTCTGACACCCGACTATAGTTGGCTTCCGAGATCAACTTCAGTCGCTCACTTGATGGAACACAGATATGGCCCAGACGACATAACAACCCATCCTGAAGATGGAAATTATGGAGAAATGAATTTGCACCCAACATTTGGTAGGTGGTGGCAAAGTCAAGGTCTGTCTCA
>JASDQU011312002.1:22890-33238 GCA_032191745.1 Picea mariana
ATAGGTAGAACAATATATTCGGATGTAATAAAGGTCAATATTAATAAGGCCTTGCAATAAAATAGAATAAGTCGAATGTAAGAAGACCTAATAGAAGCTTCCACTTCTAGAAGGATCTTCCTCTAGATGCTTCTTTTGATAGACATATTTAGTATAAATAGGAGTCAAGGGTATGCGAACCCTAGCTTGGATATTATTGTAATAGAGCTCTGCTCGACTGGAGGTTGACCCCTCGAAGAGGTTCATGAACATTGCTCTCAGAATCGAAGTGTTATTTCTATTGTTATTCTTATATCATTTCAATGTTATTGTGGTGATTATTCTGGTTATATTGTTGTTATTTTTCCATTTCTAGAATTTTATTTTTGTTCTGCATACTTTTTATATCTAGTATATTACAAGTGGTATCAAAGCACTTTCCTTGGCAGAAATTGTGGGTAAAATTTTTTCAAGGTAGAGACGTATTTCGACGTCTTTAAGCCACAGAGATCTGTCGTTACGCGCATAAACCTGCGGTTGAGGGATTCATACACACAGAAAATACAAGTGATTCTTAAGCGCACATCTGTTGGTCAGCCTTGTAACCCTTGTTGGTACCCCTTTGAGTGGTAGCGCATCAGACAGCACCTGTGTATGGATCAACCTAGATTTACTGAAGCCCTCTTTAGATAAACCAATCGGTCGCCTGACTGCTATAGTTCCACTGAGAACAGTACTCGGGAAGATACTCTCTAGTACCTCAGTAGCCGGGTACTACGGCTAAGGGTATGGTCTATCCTCCTTAGTTAGTGCCCTGAGATATTGGGTCAAGTACTATTGTTGGACCCCGCATGTATATCAGAGAGTTATAGCACAGGGAAAACCCTTGTCTAAAGAACCCTTGAATACCTAAACCTTGGGGATAGAAACATAAAAAAATTAAAACAGACAAGATCTATTGTCGCGCAACTGTGTTTGGGTTGCCAAGTAAATATACATTTATTTCTGGTTAAGCATTTGGGCATTTCCTCTCTGCAGTATTCTTCAGACCGAAGTATAACTCAGTAGGTGTATTTGAGACCTATTCCATTGGATTCATCTCTTCGCCTTTATCACATTCATTCATATCATTTTTTGGCAAAATTTTTTACCCCGCCTGCCCCTTTTCAGCTCCCCCATCCTCATGTCCCATACCCATAGCCAAGACTTGGAAGCTCACTTCAACACCTTGCAATCCGGTCTCATCGAGACCCAAAAAGAAGTGAAACAACTCAATGCCAATGTTTCCGCCATCAATACAACCATGCAGTCATCAATGGAGGAAATCAAACAAGACCTCACCATCCAGCTTGAATCTGTCTTTTCAGCACTCTTCACCAAACTGCATATCCCTACAGATAACCCTTCCTCTTCCTCACATCCACATACTGAATGTAGTGTCCCCAAAATCGAGCCCTTTGTAAGTTTGATGTATGAAATGAATTGTAAATATGTGTTATAGGCTAGTGAGCCAAGTTTGTATAAGTCGATGGGTTTATGTGATTGTTAGGCTAGAGAGCCTAAGGGTTAGAGGCCAAGGGCCTAATTTTTGTACCTGTATGTATGCAGCACATTAATAAAATATAAACACCACCGTGTGCAGACCGACCACGATGAATGAGTGATGGGGGACTAAGAATCCATAGAGAGGGCAAGGGATTAGGGGCTGGAAGGTGGGAAAAAGGGGCTAAGTGTTAAGCCTAGGAGGCTTAAGCCTTGGGAATAATAATTTAATATTATTCCAAACGACATGTAAATATTACGTCTTATCCTAAGTTCTTTTAGAAGGACAAGAAACTTCCAAAAGGAAGGAACGCATGCAGTTGCATGGGTGACAAATGTCAACCTTGGCCCATGCAAATAAAGGGATGAGATGAGCCATGATGGGGGTTCCTCCTCCATTCTACCCGATCATCTGAGCGTGAACCAATCGGACCTCTACATGAGACCTTGTGCAATTTTGAAACCAGGGGAAAAGTCTGTGTTGATGTGGGAGAGAGCCTACGTTAATTTCTGGAAAGCCGAGACATCCTCTGTCTGAGCATCGAGGCTATGCGTGCAATCTTTTCCAAAGCCATATCCGTGAAACCATCCGCCATTATTGAACCTGTTGGAAAGCCCGTGTTTGTTTTCCCCGTTGGTTGTTGTGGCCACACAATGTTGGACTGCGTGGGGCTTGTTGGACAGTTTTACAACACTCTCTCCAGGTGAGAGAGGTGATTGAGGTTGGAAGAACAGGTTGTTGGCCTGTGAGAGATTCTCTCTAGGTGAGAGAGTGTGCAGAGGAAGGAGAGAACTCCTGGAAGGAATCCTATAGCTGCCACAGAGCTCGAAGACTTCCGGTCCGGTCTGTTGCTGTAACCCAAGGCAAGGGAGGTTAGCAGTTGAAGGACTGTCTAGGTGACAAAGAAGGTGTATACTCCTGGGGTGGAACAGACATGTGGGGAAGGAGAGTCTGTGGGCAGTGGGCATAAGCGGTTCCTGGGAGAGAATTCCTTCCTTGTGTCTGTATGTTTTCCCTGTAAACTCAGCCTAGCCTAGGATTCCTTGCCTTGGGGTGGAGCTTAGTCCCAGCTCAGGGGTGACCCACTATTGAGCTAATGAGCAATGTGATCTAAGGTTGGGAGGTTCATGAAAGGCCTGCACCTGGTTGGTGGAACTACTATTATTTCTAAGATAAGTACCAGATGATGTTTTAATTTATGTTTCTGCACGTTTATGTACTTATAATTATCATGTATTCTGTTGTGCATATGAATTAATACTAATGCCATGTTGAAAATTATGATAGCAGTAATTCTTATGATTACTTTGAGCTCTAAATGTGTTTCATTGCTTAAATGCATGTTGTTTTATAATCTGAGAGTGAGTGTTATATTTCCACGAAGTATGGTAGCAGAATGGTTGCTACAATTTGGTATCAGAGCCAAGGTTTCGACGCTAAGCCTAGATGGGCCAATCAAGTGGTCTTTGGACCGAGGGGGTGAGGAGAATTGTGTCTGGAGGACCGATTTTGAACCCTGGAATGCTCCATATGTGTAAAGGAGTTACTTGACGTGCTTACAATCTGAGGAAGTATAGCGGTGTGGTGAAACCACAGCCAGTGCGGTATATGGCCACAGGGAGAGAGGACTCCACACCTGAAGTGTTGGAGCCTTAGGATATGTTAGGAGGGGAAGGCGAACCCTCGAGACAGTCGGATCTAGAGAGTGTGTGCAGGGGTTAAAAACCCTTTTGAGTTGCACAAGAGCATGGGAATCGCGATACGCGAACTCCCGAAAACCCGAGAAGATCTACGTTGTAGATTTGAGAGGAAGGCTCAACCATTAAATATGGCGGATTCGCGCTCAAGTTAGTCGTGAAAACCTTTCGGATTTCGCAAAGTAAGGATATGGGAAGTGAGGGAGGTGAACACCTCCGAAACCCAAAACCTGAAATCCTGAAACGATCCACATCATAGATCATAGGAAGGGAGTTGATCGTCGGGTCAAGTTGATGAGTAAACTGTAATTTCAAGATTTCAGCAAACGGAAGTTCAAGATGTGGGAAACATGGACTCCCGATGCCCGAAACCCTGAAACACTGAAAAGATCTACATCGTATATCTGAGAGGGGACCTAACCGTTGGATTTTTCTTAGAATGGACGTGGGCGCATGAATGTGTACCACATGCCAGTGAGTCGAGAAGACAGGTGAGAGTGGTGGGACCTGATGATGTCACCGAAGGTGACATGGACCCTCCTGAACGTACCATGCACCACTGTGGTTAAGGGTGACAACTGTGTTGTGGGCCCGGAGAATAAAGTAAATCAAAATTTCATATTTCAGGGATTGTAGTGACAAGGAGTTGGAAGTCACTGCATAGTGAACTCCCGGGTAACGAAAACCTGAAGTCCCAAAACCTGAAGTTCCGAAGCCATCGGAGATTGAAGAACTGTAACATGTTTTAAGGGCGATAGCTGTGTTGTGGGCCTAGAGAGCAAGAAACCAAAATTTCTGATTTCGGGGATTGTAGCGACAAGAAGTTAGGAGTCACTGCATAGTGAACTCCCGAGTACCGAAAACCCGAAGTCCCAAAAATTGCAGAGCCGACAGAGATCAGAAAACCTTGTGAAGTCAAAACGTCTATCTTGTTCACGTTGGATTATGAATTTTGTAACTTTTCTTGAAGGTTTAAGGGCATGAAAAACTTCGGATTGATTGCACATTGTGTGTGCAGAGTTCAACAAGTGTCAGGACAGCCAAGAATAGATGTCGAGTAGGGAAATGGAAGAGGTGCGGAGTGCCTCCATTTCAAAGGACAAAAGGGAAGGAAAGGATGTCAACTTGGGATTCGAAGGAACAAACTCTAATGGGAATGGAAAAGAGATGCATAAAGAAGGACGTATGATGAAACTCATTGAAAAATTGCAGAAAGATGCCCAGGCTCGCCGAGCCAATAGCCGAAAGCTCATGAAAATCAAGGATCGGCAAGGTGAATTCAACTTAAAAATGTTGAAGAGCCTGGAAAGAATAGAAAAGAAATTGGAAACAGAGAGTGACACAAGTAGATCAAGAAGTGTCAGAACCCTTGAGAGGAGAAAAAGATCGAGGAGCGGTAGCAGACATTACCGTCTCTCCTCGAAGCATTCTGGCAGGAAAACACACAGTAGTTCAAGCCCGTCCCCTACCAGAAAACACCAAAAATATGGAAAGGATGAATTGAAAGGGGAGATGAACAAGATCAAGCCTCCAACATTTGATGGAGAACATAAGAAGGAGGAAGATGATGAGACATGGTTGCTTGTCATGAAGAAATATTTCCAACTGTAGAACTACTCCGCTCATGCAGAAGGAAGAATTGTGATGTACCAGATAAAAGGAAAAGCATCCATTTGGTGGGATCAGTTTGTGCAAGTGCAGCACATCAGGGAGAAATATATCACTTGGAAGGATTTTAAGAGGTATTTCGAGAAGAAATACCTGACCAAAAGATATTATGACAGAAAGATGAAGGAGTTCTTCGAACTCAAGCTAGGCAGCATGACCATTGATGAGTACGAACGAAGTTTCTTGGAACTGTTGAAGTATGCTCCATTCATCAAAGATGAGACTGTCAAGATTCATAGGTATCTGAGTGGACTGCCACCTTCCATCGGTGATAAGATTTAGTATGATGATCCTAAGACTATGGAAGAAACAATAAAAAGGGAAAAATGCTAGTATGAACAACAAAGAGAAAAGCCTACCTTTTAGAAGGCTTGGGATGACCAGAAGAGGTTTAAGAAGGAACAAAGGCAGAAGGGAAACAAGCCTCCCTTTTTCAGAAACAGTCCTCAGGGACAATAATCTTTTAGAGAGCCCAGGAAGGCTGAAGTGAGTGAGAAAATGCCCAGACCGTCACCTATGGAGTGTTGGGGTTGTAAAGGGAACCATAGGTACAGAGACTGCCCCCATAGAAAAGATAAAGAAAGAACCGTTCACAATGTTCAACAAGCTGAGACAGTGGAGGATATGGGCAGCAGAATGCCAAGGATTTATGCAGCCCTGGACAACAAGCAAGAAAAATTTCAATTGCACATGATTGAAGTGGAAGGTATGATTAACAACTGACCACTAATTATTTTAATTGATTCAGGGGCTAGCCATAGTTATGTAGATCCTAGGGTGGTGGAAAGTTTGCGTTTATCAAGAAGCAAACATGAAAAGTCTTGGTTAGTGCAGTTGGCTACAGGAACCAAGAGGAAGGTCATTGAATTGGTTAAATCATGTTCGATAGACATGAATGGATTGAGCACGAAGGCTGAATTGAATGTTCTACCTTTAGGCTCTTATGACTACTTATTTGGGATGGACTGGTTGGACCAACACCATGCCCTCCTAGACTGTCGAAATAAGAGGTTTACATGCCTGGACGAAGAGGGAAATCAGAAAACAGTCCAAGGAATTCCCAGAGAGGTGGCTATCAGAGAAATCTCAGCCATGCAATTGAAGAAGTGCTACAGGAAGGGTTGTCAATTATTTGCAGCTCGTGTGGAAGAAGCATCCAGAGATGCAGTCTCAAAGATTGGAGACCATGAGGTACTCACAGAGTTCAAAGATGTATTTCAGGAGGTACCTGGACTACCTCCGAAAAGGGACATTGATTTTTCTATAAATTTGATGCCTAGAGCACCTCTAGTTTCGAAGGCTCCTTATAGAATGAAGACGCCAGAGCTAAAAGAGTTGCAATTGCAGCTTGAAAAGCTTTTGAAGAAGGGGTGCATTCGCCCAAGCGTATCACCTTGGGGTTCCCTAGTCCTATTTGTGAAGACGAAATATGGGATGTTGAGGTTGTGCATTGATTTCCGGCAGTTGAATAAGGTAATTGTCAAGAACAAGTATCCCCTGCCAAGGATTGATGATATCTTCGATCAGTTGAAGGGTGCAAGGATATTTTCAAAGATAGATCTCAGATCAAGATATCACTAGGTAAGAATAAAGGACGAGGACATCAACAAGACCACCTTTAGAAATAGGTATGGTCATTATGAATTTACAGTGGTGTCGTTTGGACTGACAAATGCACCTGTTGTTTTCATGTGCTTAATGAATGGTGTATTCAAGGACTATTTAGACAAGTTTCTCATAGTCTTCCTGGATGACATCTTGGTGTATTCCAAATCAGAGGAAGAGCATGAACAACACTTGAGAATGGTTCTGAAAGTG
The DNA here is from genome assembly GCA_032191745.1 of Picea mariana. Taxonomy (NCBI): domain Eukaryota; kingdom Viridiplantae; phylum Streptophyta; class Pinopsida; order Pinales; family Pinaceae; genus Picea; species Picea mariana. Next base: position 29,596 of record JASDQU011312002.1, read on the forward strand.
TTGAGAGAACACCAGTTGTATGCCAAGCTGAGCAAATGCTCATTTTATCAAAGGCGGATCCATTACTTGGGATATATTATTTCAGAAGAAGGGATCATTGTGGATCCTGAAAAGGTTGAGGCCATCTGAGAATGGTCAGTTCCAAGGAATGTGGAAGAAGTTAGATCTTTTATGGGTCTGCCAGGCTATTACAAAAGGTTTATAGTAGGGTTCTCAAAGTTAGCTCACCCTATTACTTCCTTGCAAAGGAAGGAGAAGAAGTTTCAGTGGAATGAAGAGTGTGAGAGCAGTTTCCAGCGATTGAAGCAGCTGTTAACCAGCACTCCAATCCTGAAGATTGCAGATCCAAATATGGATTTTGTGGTGTGCACAAATGCATGTAAGGAGGGACTAGGAGGAGTTCTCAGCCAAGAGGGATTTGTAATCTGTTATGAATCTCAAAATTTGAAAGAGCATGAAAGGAATTATGCCACTCATGATTTGGAGCTGGCAGCAATCGTCCACGCTCTAAGGAAATGGAGACATTACCTCATGGGAAGGAGATTTGAATTTAGAACAGACCACAACGGTCTGAAGTATTTATTTGATCAGCCGACTTTAAATGCCAGGAAAATCAGATGGCTAGAGTTTTTGTGTGAATATGAATTTGATATCAAGCATATCAAAGGGAAAGAAAATAAGGTGGCTGATGCACTCAGTAGAAAAGTGCACGAATTACATGCTACAACCATTAGCATGTACAGGACTGAGATTAAGGACAGAATTTTGGAAGCTGCAAATGTTGATTTGCAGTACAGAGGTTTGGTAGCAAAGCTATAGTAGCATGAGAGACCACAGACCCAGGGAAGTTACACCTTGGGAACTGATGGCTTACTTTTGTATAAAAACAGAGTGTATGTACCCAATGTCCAAGAATTGAAGCTGGCAATTCTAAAAGAAATGCGTAGCGTGGCTTATGCTGGACATCCTGGATATCAGAAGACTGTGGAAGCAATCAAAAGCCATTACTTTTGGCCGGGTATAAAGAAAGAAATCACTGAATACATTGCCAGATGTATGGAGTGCCAGAAAGTTAAGGCAGAGCATAGGCACCCAGCAGGGTTGTTGCAGCCTTTACCCATTCCTTAGTGGAAATGGGAAGTGGTGACAATGGATTTTATCACAGGATTGCCCAGAACAAGCAAGCAGCATGATTCAATCATGGTGGTGGTGGACAAGCTTACAAAAGAATCCCATTTTATTCCACTAAAAAACACTCAGAAGGCAGCAGATGTTGTCGATATATTCTTAAAAGAAGTAGCACGCTTGCACGGAATTCCTAAGACAATTGTGTCTGATAGGGACCCAAAATTCACCTCGAATTTCTGGAAAGAAATGTTCAAAATATTCGGAACGAATCTGAACTTTAGTACAATGTATCATCCTGAGTCTAACAGACAGATAGATAGGGTGAACAGAGTAATAGAAGACATGTTGAGAATGTATGTGATGGATAAACCATCAAGGTGGGAAGACTACCTGCATTTGGTAGAATTTGCCTACAACAATGGGTATCATACATCGTTGAAGATGAGCCCATTCGAAGCACTTTATGCAAGAAAGTGCAACACTCCAGTGAGCTGGGATAATGCATCTGACAGAGCAGTAGTTGGGCCTGAGCTTCTCAAAGAGATGAAAGACTAAATGATAAGAATTAAATAGAATCTAAAAGCTGCCCAGGACAGGCAGAAAAGTTACACTGATAGTAACAGAACCCACAGAGAATTCAAAGTGGGTGACCATGTTTTCCTGAAAGTGAAAACTAACAGGAGTTCCCTGAAGATGGGAAGTTGCACCAAGTTAGCAGCGAGATTTTGTGGGCCGTTTGAAATCCTAGAAAGGATTGGGCCAGTTGCATACATGCTTGCATTACCTGCATCTATGACTGTACATAATGTGTTTCATGTTTCAATGCTTAAGAAATATATACCTGATGTTAATCATGTTATCGATTGGAATGTGATTCAGGTGGAACCAGAAGGTGTCCTGCAAGTGCATCCTGTGCGCATATTGGATAGGAAAAGCAAAGAACTCTAGAATCGAGCTATAGAGCTTGTAAAGGTCCAGTGAACCTGGTACAGTCCTGAGGACGTGACATGGGATCATGTAGATGCTATGTGGGCAGAGTACCTGCATCTTTTTGAAAATTTTGAAAATCTTGCAGAGACAGTGTAAGGTTGCACTGAGGACAGTGCAGAAATAAGGGAGGGGGATTGTAGTGTCCCCAAGATCGAGCCCTTTGTAATTCTGATGTATGAAATGAATTGTAAATATGTGTTATAAGCTGGTGAGCCAAGTTTGTATAAGCCGATGGGATTATGTGATTGTTAGGCCAGAGAGCCTAAGGGTTAGAGTCCAAGGGCCTGATTTTTGTACCTGTATGTATGCAACACATTAATAAAATATAAACACCACCACGTGCAGACCAACCATGATGAATGAGTGATAGGGGACTAAGAATCCATAGAGAGGGCAAGGGATTAGGGGCTGGAAGGTGGGAAAAAGGGGCTAAGTGTTAAGCCTAGGGGGCTTAAGCCTTGGGAATAATAATTTAATATTATTCCAAACGACATGTGAATAATACGTCTTATCCTAAGTTCTTTTGGAAGGACAAGAAACTTCCAAATGGAAGGAATGCATGCAGTTGCATGGGTGACAAATGTCAACCCTGGCCCATGCAAATAAAGGGCTGAGATGAGCCGTGATGGGGGTTCCTCCTCCATTGTACCCGACCGTCTGAGCGTGAACCGATTCGAACTCTGCATGAGACCTCGTGCAATTATGAAACCGGGGGGAAAAGTCTATGTTGATTCGGGAGAGAGACTGCGTTAATTTCTGGAAAGTCGATACATCCTCTGTCTGAGCATCAAGCCTATGCATGGAGTCTTGTCCGAAGCCATATCCGTGAGACCATCCACCATTGTTGAACCTGTTGGAAAGCATGTGTCTGTTTTCCCCGTTGGTTGTTGTGGCTGCGCAGTGCTGGACTGCGTGGGGCTTGTTGGACAGTTGTACAACACTCTCTCCAGGTGAGAGAGGTGATTGAGGTTGGAAGAACAGGTTGTTGGCTTGTGAGCGATTCTCTCCAAGTGAGAGAGTGTGCAGAGGAAGGAGAGAACTCCTGGAAAGAATCCTGTAGCTGCCACAGAGCTCGAAGACTTTCGGTCTGGTCTGTTGCTATAACCCAAGGCAAGGGAGGTTAGCAGCCGAAGAACTGTCTAGGTGACAGAGAAGGTGTATACTCCTGGGGTGGAACAGACATGTGGGGAAGGAGAGTCTGTGGACAGTGGGCATAAGCAGTTCCTGGGAGAGAATTCCTTCCTTGTGTTTGTATGTTTTCCCTGTAACCTCAACCTAGCCTAGGATTCCTTGCTTTGGGGTGGAGCTTAGTCCCAGCTCAGGGGTGACCCACTGTTGAGATGATGAGCAGTGTGGTCTAAGGCTGGGAGGTTCGTGCAAGGCCTGCACCTGGTTGGTGGAACTACTATTGTTTCCAAGATAAGTACCAGATGATGTTTTAATTTATGTTTCTGCATGTTTGTGTACTTATAATTATCATGTATTCTGTTGTGCATATGAATTAATACTAATGCCATGTTTAATA